>JAUMHI010000046.1:1722742-1733340 GCA_032359435.1 Enteromius unitaeniatus
AATGTTAGAATATTAAAGTATATAAAAAAATAAAGATTGTTACTGTACCGCGAATCGGTGAAAAATACCGCGAATCGGCGAATTTCCCTCCAGCGAATAAGGCTCCAAAGAAAAAATCCGCGAAGTCGTGAATCCGCGATAAACGAACCGCGAAGTATCGAGGGATCACTGTATATATATATATATATAGAATTCAAAATTTGGTTATAATATAGACTTTTGTGAAATTTGCAAGCAATTTTTTGGAGGTTGGTCATTTTTGAGAGCACCACATCTGGAAGGTTGTTATACCCTGTGTGAGAAAAGTCAGTAAATCTTAGCCCAATTTGATAATATTAACTAGCATTTTGGCAAAAAGAAAATCCTCTCCAGGTCGAAATGTCCAGAACACAACATGAGGGTTAATGAGAAACTGCGCACAGCATATTGCTTTTTACCTCATTATACTGAAATGGCACAAAATGATTAGCTGTAGTAAAGACATCTCAGAGAGATATTTCATGCTGCTGTCTCATTTTCCCCAACTTTTTGCAAGGACATGGTAAGAAACTCCAAAATGTTAAAATTTAAAACGACCCATTTTCTACTTGTAAACAGCAGAAGCTCTGTAAAAGCCAACAATGCACGACAGGCTGATGTACCGTCTGCATAATTTGCGACTCTAATTAAAATGATTTCAAAATGAATTTCACAGTTGGGAGAATGGACAACAGTAGTTTCTGGAACATTACCTCTCGGGATGCATATTCCTCCTACGGACACGGTGCATTGGGAGACGTTCAAATACAAACACGAGCACGGTTACATCATAAAACGCTCAGAATCCACCTACTCAAGAACACACACCCATCCACCTCCTCGCTCCGGCAGGGATTCGCCCAAGGCCAAGCGTCTACTAAGAGCCCTAATCAGTTAAGTTAGCGCGCCGCTGCCAACGCTGCAGCACATCTGACATGACAGCGCTCGCGACCGGTCATAAATCAAACCGTTCTTTCGCCCAAAGCTCAAGTGGCTCCGGTAAAGATTCTGCATGTGTACATCAACCTGCATTAGAAGTGAAGCGCTCAGAGTGTGATACCCCAGAGAACCTCTGCTGAAACTTCTCGCTACGTTTTGGGAGCTAAAAGCTGCTGCTTTTTCGACGCCCTGAGCCCAGTGCCACATCCAGACACAGCCCTCCAGCGCTGTGGTGATACACACGGATTGTGACTGACAAATCCAACGCACCACGTTACAATATGTTTTACAGCCTTAGCTGCAGTACTATTATTATACCAATGCATAGGTGTTCTTGCATTGCATGTCAGTCACTGGTTTACTGCTTTATATATACATTGAGTTTATATGAAAATACACCTTTTGACTAAAAAAATTAAGTTTTGTTATCATTTATGTACCCTTGTGTCATTCCAATGCTGTTTTCTTTTTTTACTATATGCAAAATGATAAGTTTTGATGTAGATTGTAAGTAAAAATTATTTAAATCACACATGCTATCATATGGCTTGAAATTCAGTGCAAGTCACGTGGACTACTGTAATGTTCCTCTTTGCTTTTCCTTTTGGAGTTTAAGGCTAATCATTTTCGGTTCAACCTAAATTTTGGTGCATAATTCATCCTACTTTACATATTCAGCAAACATACAATATACAAATCCACCAACTGATAGTTTTAAAGGACATATTACACCCAAAAAATGAAAGTTTTGTCATCATTTACATGCCATTGTGTCGTTCTAATGCTGTTTTCTTTCTTCCTGCAAAACACATAATGAGGAGTGAAACATTTCTGAGCTTTGATGTAGATTATAAGTGAAAATGATTTTAATTTGTTTTTGTTTTCTTTACAGAATGCTTTCATATGACTTGAAATTCAGTGCACAAAAAAGTTATGTAGACTATTGTAATGTTGCTTTTTAGTCCTTTTGGATCTTACAGCTATTAGTTTTTGGTGTAACTTTTGGTGCATAACTCATCCAACTTTACATATTCAGCAAGCATATAATGTGCAAGTTTTTCCTTTAACTTTATAAGGAATTTCTTACCCCAAAATGAAAGTACTGCCATCATTTACTTTCTTCTGTTAAACAAAGCTTAGATGTAGATTTTAAACGGAAAATGACTTCAATTTGTGATTTTCCTCACCCAATGCTATCATTTGATTCGATATTCAGTGATCAAGCCATTTGGACTACTGTGATGTTGCTTTTTTGTCCTTTTGAAGCTTGGCAAAAACACACTGAAGCTTAGATACAGCACACTATTCTTATTCTACATATGACAGGAGTCATGTCTGGAAGGTCTGGTGTTCTTGCAATGCTTGTCAATGCACATTGCCATTTTATCAATGGGAATGCATATCAAGTTTTTTGAACTTTGGCCTATAACTCGTCCTTTTATATATTCATTGAATTTCTAATATGCAAATGTACCCTTTCACTGTTCACAAAACGAAAGTTTTGTCTTTGTTTCGGTACACTTTTTTCCTCTCAAACACTGCTATGTAAAAAAAAATTAAATTCAGTGCAAAAGTCATGTGGACTACTGTTATATGTACTGCTGCTATTTTGTCCTTTTGGAGCTTGGTAAAAAAACATTATTATTATTATATATACATAACTTATATACAGTACATATCTTTGCAGTTGGTTTAGTGATTTTGCAAAGCGTTAATGCCATTTGCTTAACACCATATGGCAATGGTTTATACAGCTTTTGGTGCAACCCAAACTGTGGTGCACAACATGCAAATGTGTAATTTGAGTGTTTTAAAATAATGCTTCACCCCAAAATGAAACTAAGTACTGTCATAATTTATGTACAGTACCAACACCATTTTGTTGCCCCTGTTAAACAAACGTTTCTGAGCTTTGTGGTAGATTATAACTGAAAAATTACTTGTTACAATTTGTGCTTTTTTCTTATAGGGGTCATCCGGTGCCACATGCACTTTTTCAAGCTGTTTGGACTGAAATGTGTGTTGGGAAGGTGTGTACACAACCACCCTACAATGATAAAGATCCAGCAGTAGTTTTCTTTGAATTTAATAAAAATAAGTTGCCCCTTCTGAAATCAAGCCATTCTCAAATTCATGTCGCTGTGGGACGTATACAGAACAAAGTGATTTCTAAAGAGCTGTTTTGGACAGGGTAAAATCAGCGTTTTTACATCTTTAGCTGCAGCACAATATTATTCTACATAACATACAATGGCATTGTATTCATTATTATTACTTCAATGAACCTTATGTCATTTTTAAACCCTTTTAAACCCTTTCCTTTCTTTCTTTCTTTCTTTCTTTCTTTCTTTCTTTCTTTCTTTCTTTCTTTCTTTCTTTCTTCAGTTAAACACATAATAAGAAGTTTCTGAGCTATGATGCATATAATAGGTGAAAAATGGCTTAAATTGAGCTTCTCTTCACATAAACCCATCATATAGCTTAAAACTAGTCATTATGTGGTGTTTCTTGTCCTTGGTAAAAAAAAAAAAAAAAAAACACCTTCCTCTTTCATTGCATTGCAAAAACCTCTCATTTTGGGTGAACTGCCTCTTTAACTAGCAGTCAGTCGTGTGAGTCATGTCGACTCCTTGACAAATGACCACTAAACATCTGGAATTGTGAATCCCCACATGCACCTGAACTGAAATACTACCTGCAGTCATGCATATCAGTGTCAGATGTGTCCGCTGGCGTGAAAAGGGAAGGACAGGTGTTTGGAGAAACAAAGAAAAGAGAGAGAGACAGACAGACATGGGGATTGGGTTTGGGGAATCAAAGTTCTCCCTGATGAATTCGTAATTTTCTAGAGAATAAATTATTCATACATTGTGATTGAAACAATTACATCCAAATCAGAGTCTGCAGGAGCAGAATTACACTGTCAAAAATGGGATTGAGAGATGGGGGAGAGGCGGAGGATTTGTTATGTAAGAAATTACATAAGATGACATCAGAAAAGGACATGGCTGAAAGCACAGAAATGGCAGAAAGAAGGTGTAGGTGAGCAGAGATACAGAAAGACTCAGTTATAAAGTCGGCACTGCAGCAGAAAACTGTTCGTTTTCTCTGAAGACTTTTCAAAACATTCTGCAGTGAAGAATACTAAACCTTAAACCGAACCAAAATAAGCTCAAACATGACTCACAGCATTCACAGAAAAAATATATATAATAAAAAAGTACACAAAATCGGGGGAAAAAGGTGACAAAAAAGTGACAAAATCCATATTTCAAATCTCATCGACCTCTGCCACGGACATATTAGATAGAGTTGTTAACATCATGAAAACAACACTAAACCTGCAAGAAAAAAGAAAGAAAGAAACTCATGGGAAGTATTTTATAAAGTTAAAAATGGAGATTTTATATAATAGATTGGTTAACTTCTGCTAAGATACAGTCACTGTTCTTAAATTATTATTATTGCCAACGATATAATAAAGACAATCTTTAAGTACAGACAGACTTCAAGAAGGGATTTTTTTTTTAAATGCATAGTTTTATAATAATATATTTTTCAATATTTTCAACATTTTAGGACTTGCATAGTTACAGTACATCTGTATAAACTTAATTAAATAATGTTTCTAAACAATATCAGTTTGACTACTTTTTTAATTACAATGGTCAGCAGCATATCGTGGAATCTGTGGTTACCATGTTACATTTTAGGAAGCTCCTGGAAGTTTCAGACGGCTTGTTCTCAGACTGTGACTTTGTGCAAACTGCAATCTTTGCTGGCTGCTGTAATGTGAGAAATCTCCTCAGAGAGCGACTTTGCTGTTGCTTTCCGCTAGTTATCATCTGAGCTCTGCGGTAGCCGAGACGGGAGACTTGGCTTTGATTTGGTGTTTGTCTACAGCGTACCTGGCTGCTGGCTAACTCCCCGCTATTACTATGAGCCCTATGGCATGCTATGCCAATATCCATGGGAACAGGAGGCTCTGGTTCTTCCTCGATTGTCTAACGGGCGTCTAGCTGTCGGTTCACCATCTGTTACAGCACAAGCCACTCCGAATCCTCACTGATCTGGATGGGAAAAGGTGACTCAGCCTAGCATAGAATCTAGTGGTTTGTTTCATCTCTGTGAACTCTGCTCTCCCAAACTCATTTCAAGAAGCAAAAATAGACACAAAAGATAAAAACAACAACTGTTGACATGTAGGATAACGGTTTTCAGGTCTAAAGTTCTTAAACTGGAAAAAAAGAACACTGACAGTGCTTTAACAAAAAAAAAAAAATCTTTACAAAAATGTAAAAAATACAGTATTAACTTCAAGAAAGATAAAGTTAGTTCTTTCATTGTTTATTTATTTACTTCGTTGTATTTACATAAATATTATGTGATAACCTTTAAACCTTTGGATACCTTGGATACTTCAAAATTAAATGTTTAATTAATGTCACTTGCTATTTCTTTGTATTTAATTGTGAGGTGTTCACCAATGGTTTCAATGATTCATAGGTAACAAAACTTTTCAGGCTCAGGATGTACCCAAATCATTATCCCCAGCTCATGCATAATAATCCTGCATCCTGCAATAAATCCTGCATCCAGAACTCTTGATTAGCAAAAGGCTGAGATTATCTATAAAGCAGTAAATGACATGAGATCATACATGTACTGATCTACATTCAGCTACATCATTCAGATTGTTTACACCTAGAAGAAAGCATGTGCACGCGTTGTGATACTCTCTAAAATGGCAGAAGACAGAAGTCACGGGAGAAGAATGGTACAGTAAATGATGTAAATGATGACTCAAAAAAGTATGTTTGAAGTTTAGCCTTGTTTACACTTGTGAGTTACTGACGGCAACAAAAAAAGGTTTTCTGTCCCTGCTCTCCCCTAATTTGTGCTTCGAAGATGAACAAAGGTCTTATGGGTTTGGAACAACACAAGGTGGGGTGCACACTCTACAAAATAATGCATTACTCAGTAAATATTTATCCATTGCATTTATAATTTTGTCTGTCATCACCATACACGTTTAACTTTCTTCAGAATATTTTTTTTGTGCCTTTAAATAATTATACTGCCTAGCAGTTCTCCACTTCATATTACATAGCTGTGCAGTATTTCTCTCAGATGTCTTTTCCCCAGACTCCCACCGCTGTTTTTCAAGCTCTCGCTGTTTACATCTCACTCTTAAATATTTCAATCCAAATGCCACACAATCCTGAATCATACATGAAGCTTTGGAGCTGACCAATATGAACACGTCTTTAAATCACTCCGGCACAAGTTCACCATCTGACCATCTGATATTAAATCACATGTACTGTAATTTTATTTATCGGTGTTGAAAAGTGCTGAATATGATAGTTTCCACCACACTGAAGATTTATTCTTGAAATGGGTTTTGGAGCAGGATTATTATATCCATTATAAAGGGTTAATCATGGCGTAAAGTATGACGACAGTTTGATTACTCAGAATCTGGCTTTGATCGAGTGTCGGCGAGGCTGAGAAGCAAATAAGAAAACACACACACACACATATTTATCAGACCGGTGGTATTGTAGACCGCACACTATCGCCATCGCACGCTTTGATTAGTGCTTAATGACACTCCGCAAAACTGAGCAAAGATTACACAGACCGTTTAGCCCATAGCAGACGTCTAATGAATGATTTTTGAACGACTGTCGAATGGCTTTAATATGTCCGCGATAAAATACAACCGTGGTCTTAACAAGCTCAAGACGAGAAGACTTGATGGGAAAAGCACGTCAGAATAATCAATGACTCTTTTCCTCTGTGAAAACAAATTACCCCGCGCTGTTTCTTTGGCTGATTAAACACCATCCCGAATGTCATCTTTCTTCTTTCATTCCCTCTCCAGTGGTCATAAATAGCATTTATAAGAGATTTCTCTCGCGCGTCGCATGTTTCCAGGTGCGAGTAACCTATAAAAGCGCTCGAAGCTCACCCGGTAACCTGCGGCCCGCGCTCAATGTCATTAAGAGCTGACCTTTGAGGGCGAACAACAAACATAAAACATGAGTTAGAGAGCATGTCACATCTTTAATCATATCTTAAATGAATTTCAGCTGGGGATTTATGTGGCAGAGGCTTTATAGGGTTTTAAATTCATTTTAAGAGGACACATCTGAATTTGTAAAAGCGGGATTTGTCAAGGGCTTTACAAACTCGTAAAGAAAGCTTAAAAATGCTGTAAGTGGTAAATTTTGGACGTTAAATAACCCAGTGCCTCTGAGGATGGGCGCTTTAAAAGACCGCCTCAGAATTTAAATGAGATTTATAATGTCTCAGCCAGTGTATAAAGCTTTAGTGGGATTCTTGAGATTAGTTTAAAAGGCAACAGAATTAAGATGTTAAACACAAGCAAGAGTTTTGCATCTTATGAGGAAAATGTGTCCAACGGGATAAAGACCGTACTCGGACACACCTTGAATAGCTGGAGTCATTGTTGGGGTTTAAGGGTATAAAATGCTGCTGGATGAATTACAGGATGGGCTATGTGTCAACATTTATTCGATTCACTAACCCAAATATGAGCAATAGCAATACTGATACCACAAGGGGTTATTGTCAGTCACTAAAACTATTAAACATTTTAATTCACTGAAAAAAGCTCAAATAAAAACACAAATAATAATAATAATAACAATAGAAATCCTAGATAAAAAAATAAAAACTCCTTCCTAAAATAAGTTTGGAAACTAGAAACAAATAAAATTTAAAACTGACATAAAACTTAAACTAAAAAATAAGTGAGTAAATAAATAAGTTATAAAAATGACATAAGCACATAAAAATAATTAACACTGAAACCCCCAAAAGAATAAAATGACAAAAAGCACATAGCAAAGTTACTACTGACCTAAAACTACAAAACACACAAATTATAAATAATAATAATAATGACAAAAGCACATGAAACTGAACTCAACTGTAATAAAATAGGCTAAACATATAATATATATTAGGTTTTAAATATTGTTATATTTATATATGAAAAAAAAAGAAAAATTACAAAAGAGCACATGACAAAATTACTCAATATAATAATAATAATAATAATATTGATGATAATAATAATGATGATAACGTAATTTAGAAAAACAATTAAACAACTAAAATAAAATTGAAAACATAAATGAATGAATAAATATAATAACAAGTTATCTTACATGTTTGAGTAGTGAGATACTCTTAATCTCATTCTACATGTATATCATACAGTGAAAATAAAAGGCATTCTATTCTATTCTATTTTAAATACTATACATATATACATTGCAGTACTTAAAAAATGTACTACATGCAGAAAAAAAAGCCACTAACAAAAGAAGAAAAAATATCCAAATAACCTCTGCTGACATCCCAAAAATGCAACTCAAAGACACTTCTTAACCGAATGAAATTCAACAGACTCGGTTGTATTTCCTACCATGATATAACATGAATAAATTCTTATAAAAGGTAATATAAGGAGTCATTACAGCAGCGGGGACTACGAGAGCCACCCACATCTCTCCAGTGGCTTCTAATTCATATTTACAGCATATTTACTGATGGATTACATTAATTCTCTGATTATGAAAAGTCATACAGTGGACCGTGTTTCATTTCCATATGCATTAACATCTGACTAAATTGCAGGAAGTAAAACACTTTGACACTTTCCAGGTCTATAAATGGTCTAATAACGCTCTTAAATAGCTAGTGCGTTAACTCAGTCCTGGCCAGGAAAGGCAATAGACAGAGAAACCCTCACATCTGGACCCGGCCACAGAAAAGAAAGGGTGAAGAAGTTATTTGCGTAAAATGAACGCTCTGTTTGCCCTTGCCACAGGTCTGCAGCATGGGACATGGGAAATAATCTAACAGTCCGAAATCACACACAAAGCCCTCCAAATGAAGGAGGAGGTGAAATTGATTGTGTGCTCGGGGCATCTCCCTCCGGACCACACAGCAGAGTCGCTTTTTCCAGCTAGTCTGAGAATCAGAGCTCAGGAAAACACCCTTTTCATGATAATAATAGTGGCGTGTCAAGTTTTGCATGGAAATAAGAGTAATTCTGGTTTATTTCCCGTACAATGGAAGAGACAAGGTAATACTATGGTATCTCTGAATTGCATTATACTGCCGTGAAAAACAGTAATCAAAAAGTTCCATAGAGAAGCAGGTAAAGGTTCATGGGAAATATCTGCATCGTCTCCAAAGGGCTCCCAAAGGACTTTTGAATTTTAGATATATTTTTGCATATTCAAGTTATATCTGTAGTTAGCAAATTAGAATGGCATCGTGTGTTCGTCACATTACAGAACAAGTCAATATCGAATCATTTACTAATATACTGTACGTCTTAGACCAAACTTTACTAAAGCCATTTGCACCAGGGTTATTATAAGGAACTAAAACTATAAAACCATAAAATAGAATTAAATACAAAAATAATACCTGTATTTCAGCTACATGCCTAGGCATCTTTTCTTTATTTTTTTTACTTGAAACTAATACAAATGACAAAAGCATGATACAATACCTAAAACTTTACAATTAAAAAAAAAAGCACAAAATCTAAAACTAAAAATCTAAATTGTATTTAATAAATAAAAATGAAATAAATAGTGTTTTTCTTTAGAGATTTAAGGTTTGGATCAGTATATTGCTTTTTGATGTCTTTAAAGCATCGTATGATTTTCTGAAGAAACAAAGAATAAAAAGTGCTTGGTTCTTCTAACTAAAGGCTTTATTTTTAATACTGAATTGCACCTACATTCAATCAAATACCGTACTTAACGCATTCGTAAGTAAATGTACTGTGTTCTAATCAAGTTTTCTTTTTATGTTTTTATAGTAAAATACATCTAAATCGGAATATTAATACCCCTGTCTGCCATATGTAGGTCAAAAATGCTTTACCATCTGTTATCCATATATCTAATTACATATAAGCACTGTTAAATATGTTCATGCTCAGATTTAGTAAAAAAAAAAATATCAAGCTGTCATTTAGCAGATGCTTTTACACAGCCATTTATAGTAAACACATTATAGTGACAGTGACCTGAGGTTAGGCACACACACACACACACACACACGACGGCTTCATGTCCAGCATGCAGTCAGGGGGTGGTGTTGGTTTAGCGGATGCGTTCTCAGTGGGATTGTGTTGGAGACCTCAGTGTGGCCGAGCGTTCATGTCTTTGGCCGTATCTCTCACTGTTTGAAAACATTTGTACCAGCCATGCACAGTGACCCTCTGGATGCGGTGATGCCCTTGGGCATGTGCCCAAATGTCCATATGGTCAGCTGTTTTCCACAATGCTAGAAAGCTAGATTCACACAACACAGCTACAATATGATTCAAGTGGGTTTTCACTGACAAAACGAAAGAATAGGCATCTACTTACAAACTGCTTTTTATATCATTGAAATACTAGGAAATATATATATATATATATATATATACTCACACACACACAATAAAACTTTCTGTTTTCATTTTCATTTAAGTTTTTCATTCAAGTTATTGTGTTTGTTTTATATGTCCGCATAGTTATTATTAATTTATATTTCTGTTATTGTAGCACATGAAGTTTAATAAAAAAAAAAAAAGAAAAAAT
>JAUMHI010000046.1:1738585-1767431 GCA_032359435.1 Enteromius unitaeniatus
AATCTTTCCCATTGATGTAAAGCTGAATAGTCAGCATTGTTACTCCATCTTTGGTGTCACATGACTAGCAAGCAGCACTAATAAACCATGAAAAGCTGTGCATTACCAAGACTTTACTACCAACTCAATTTTATTTACACAACAACTACAGATAGAAAACTAGAGAAAACAAGATGTGAGTAAAGTGATTATTCCCCTTCCAGATAACTAGGCTGTTTATGGGGTCTTTGACCTGCAGGTAATGCTCCAGCATTCGCTTAGGTAAAACATTGATTCATTGATGCGGCTATGACTTAAGGGGCGCAGAAGCGGCTGTCTGTTGACAGTCAATCAATGATATGCCTCAGCTCTCATAAAGAATCACAGTGCCAGGATATGCACGCCAGCACTTCCTCAGGAAACTCATTATAAAACGAGAAATGTGAAAAGAAAGAAAGCTCTGTGGTGATCTATGCCGAAACCAGAATACATTTTGTTGTCTGGCGTGAAAAATAATGATGGGATCCTAAATGGAAGTTTGCTTTAAGATTGCCGACATGATTCAGAACTTTTTTCTGCTTCAGTCCAGTCATAAAACTATCATCAGGAAACATCCTTTTAACAGTATTACTGGTTAACATTTACTTCATCATTTAGTTTATCATGGCCATCTTCAACTTTCTCAACCTTAGAAATAAACAGGCTTTTTAGATACAGGTGATAATTCAATTGTTATTATTATGTTATTATTAGCTGTATCTTATTAAATATAAAATATGCATATGATGCACCATGCATACATCTATGCTGACTTAAAATTAAATAGAAAATAACACATATTAATGGGAATAAAGCAAGTAAGTAGTCACAATATTAAAAAATAAATCAGCTGTCCTGAAAGAGTAAGAGAAATACTCTTTTCGTTTGACGTAAGGCCACAGATGTCTTTAGTCTCTGTGCTGCTGTTGGAGATTTGAAGGTTATTTAGCATCTTTTGTTTTCTTCAGTTAAAGTGCCGTGTTTTTCACTGTGGAGGTAATGGGGCATTTGTTTGGGAGATGCAAAGACGGTGAAATGGAAAAGCCATTGAAAAGGCACAAAAATAAATGCAATCAAAAGTGGACAATGAATGACAAGCATTGTGCTTTCTCAGGGTAGCATGCCCTTGTTTACAATCCAGTGGGCATTTCCTTAGATTTTTCTGATTATTTTTTGGATGAAATATAATTGCTAGGGCAAACTAACTATACAAAATTAGATTCATATTAACAAAATGCAATTCAACTTCTTATTGAAGCTTGTTTCTGCTATGGAATGAAAAAACAAGACAAGAAAGATCATAAACTCATAATTACATGTCATAAATTCAGAATTGTGAAACTTAATTTACAGTTGTGAGTTATAATGCCAGAAATACACAATATCAGTTTTAAAAAAAGCAAATGTTGTCAAGAATGAAAGGTATAAATCATAATTGCAAACCAAAGTCAGAACTGTTAAATATAAACTCCCAGTTGTGAGTTATGATGTCAGAATTACAAAGTATAAATCATGACTGCATATCAGTTTCAGTATTGACGGTGCAATTACTTTTTACTTTTTTTTTTTTTTTTACTCAATTGCACAAATGTGCTCCATGATCATGTGTATTAAATGTTTTGCATTACTATTGTGAATATATTCTATATACAATTCTGTACCCCCTGCTTGTCAATTCCTAGACTCTGTTAATTGTGTGAATTTTGAGATCAGAAGTCCATGAGAAGGATATTAATGACATTTGTGCCACAACCCCGGCAGTTTATTTGCACAGTGTTGAAATACAGATATGGCTTCCAAAAGTTTGGTCTTGACTGCTGAAATGTCTTGTTTTGTCTATCAGTGGAGGATTCAGCCGGCTTCTCTCTGTCTATCTCCCTCCTCCAGCGTCTTTAGACCCAGTCAGACATTAGTATTCCAGAGCGCGCTCCTCACAGCAGTAGCCGGTGCCAGCCACTTAATTTGTCATTTATTGCTCTACGACAACTGAAGTAATTGAACCTTTTGCCCACGGAACGTCACTGGCAACCTGGTGGCCATTTCTCCCAGCCAGCCCCGCGGTGGCCACATTTCAGAGGCCTTGGGTGGAAAATGGAGGGCAGGGATCTCATTTATAGAAAAGCCGAGATGGTTAGTAGGTATCTTCACCTCTCACCCTCCCCTGGACTGACCCGGACACCTCAGATGCCTAGCGGCACGGATAAGAACAGACAGGGATAGAGGAAGGTTATGACACTTCAACTAGCTTAAAGACAGGGTGATATGTTCCTAATGAAACTCTGAAGCTCTGAATACTGCTCAGGATAAGAGCGAATCTCATGAAATGAGACCCTGGCCAGGTCATATTTTAGCGCAAAAAACATTTTAGGAAAACAAAGCCTATTTTCATGTCATTTAAACAATAATGTTTGATAAAAATGTGCTTAAGGCCTTTATTTAATGCATTACAATTTGCAATAACAATAACAGTAGTTATTTATTGCAAAGCACCTTATAAAGTATTGTATGATCTCAACTGTTACCACAACTATAATAGATTATTACACCTAAGTAAATATAATACATTGAAACAAACCTTCAAATAATATAACGCATTTTGGCTTTATTCATGAATATATATAATGTATTACAATATACATTATGGATACCTTTTGGTATCCATAATGCTGGATTTGGAATTATCACGGTATATCTGGTTGTAATGTTATATTTAGATTTATTTTTATGAAAAAATAAATGAATAAATATTTTTAGCAGTTTGAAGAAAATAATCAAGGTTAAGAATATAATAGAAAATGGTTTTCAAACAACCTTCACTCCAAAATCGCAAGTAAATTTCACAAATAATTTCTAAGAAATGGCAAGCAACTATTAAATTAAACTAAATAGTTTTACAAATTAAAGAAAAGGGAAAAAAAGTCAAATATATATTCTTTTGTAATATCTTTATTTTATTTACTGTTTCAAAAAAAGTGTTCTTTTTATCTGAGCAGACTGCGTTCCACTTAAAGTGCTGTGATTGTTTACTGGACATTGCGGCAAATCGGGTTTTACAAAAATTATCTGCAATTTGCATACTGTAACTGAAACAAAATTCCAAATCTATTTTGCATCATACTACAAAACAGATTTCTGTACGCAATTTTGTAAAAATAGTATGGTAGTATGCTATTCCAAACCTAGCCTGGGGTTCTAGAGAGTGCACTTCATTCATTTAGGCGCTGCCGTTCTGGCTTCAGTACTACTTCTAAACCATCTTTCAAAGCTGTGAAGGTAATTTACGTAAGCTGATGTAATGGACTGAAAACCTATATGTACGTAGGTGACTGTGACTTCAGAAGATGATCCCTTTAAAGGGTTCAAAAGCTCTGTGGAGCTCATATGTTCTCTTGTTAACGGAAACTCACAAAGCTTCAGCAGGCAGACACCAGGTTTGAAAACAATCAGCCGTCAGAACTCGATATGATACGAGAGCACAGATCAAACCCAAAGAATGGCCTTCTCTTTAAAATAGCAAAAAAATTCCATGATTTATAATAAAAACAATTCACCTGGAGCTTTCTCACTGAGATCACGTACGTGTTTCTGTAGCGTGTTCTGTTCGACTTGAAAAATGCATGCACATTTACATAGTGTATGATGAATGCACTTCATAAGCTGGAGAACAATCGATGGAATATCAATGCAAACACTCTCATTGCTGAGTTTCATCTAAAACTTCAGAAATCAATGCCGGCTAATTATTGCATTGCATTTATGATGCATTTACTGCATTAACTTGAAATCAATCACTTGCATTAAAACAAATCAAGTCCTTGGTGAAAAAAAAAGAAAAAATCAAACACATTTGCGCACACAGTTAAAGATGCTACATGTTGCATTTGATTCTTTTGTGTCACATAAACGCTCATTGGTTCATTTTTGTTTTCATGTCACATTAGGGTGTCACAAACATGTTAGGACCGGGACTGAGAACCAGTGAGCGTGTGATGCATACTTGAAAGGTGTAGTAAATACTTAATATAAGATCTCAGTGGTTTCTAGCGCTCCTCAATCGGATTTTATGCAAAGCAGACATGAGCGTCATCCAAAACTATGTTTAAATAAATTGTAGGAGACATGCCATAACTTGCAAATAACTCCTTGTGGCAAACAATAAGGAATAGTATGCTACATCAAGAATATCAATAACAAACCTATATATCCTCTCATGTGGGTGGAGAGGCAGTATTATTTTGCTTTTTACCTGAAAAGATGGCAGCCGTTCTCATGTCTAATTCAGGAGGTGCATCTATGGCATGTCTCTCTCTCTCTTTCTCTCTTTTTCATCAGCATGCTCCATGCACCCTCCACACTGCACGCTGCTTTTTGCCCACGCAGCACTTATTTGATTTGATTCGTTCCCAAGAAATTGATGGATGCAGCATCATTGTAAAAATAACTCATAGAAAGAGCCTATCACCTCTCCACCCCTGAAAATGTCAGAGGGCCCGCTGCGCTGGCTCTTAATCACGGAGGATGAAGGTTTTTGGATGGATCTCATCTCTGGTGTTTACAGGGCAACTATGAGCAAAAGATCAACGCACGCTTTTCGTTATTGTCCGTTGTTTGTCATGCTCTAATTGTGTTGGAAGAAAGCATTAAAATGTGAGGAGAAATGTCAGATTCAGGTTTAGAATGATAGAAAGATATATAGATTGATAGATCGATGGGCAAATCAATGCATGGGATGAGAGTATATAGAGGGGTAAATAAAATGATGGACAGAAGATAGAGGGAATGATAGAAGAATAGATAGATAGACAGAGAATGACAGACAGATGGAATGATAGAACAACAGAACGATAGATAGAAGAATAGAACGATAGATGGATAGAACAATAGTGTGACAGAATGATAGAAAGAACAATAAATTACTGGGGCCTTTTTCTCAGGAGAAGGATCTGACAAGCAGGAAAATTAAGCAGAATTCTTCATCTGCCCATGACTGAATCTTATTGCGGTGTAGGAAATATAATTGACATATTAAAAAGATCTCATTTGTGATTTTCTGTCGGTTGGGTTTCAGTGTGACAGACGTCAGATTGTGGCTGCAGATCTGCCATCCTGCCTTTCTAAAGATGGCTGCCTGTAGATCAAGTCTTGGCTGACAGCACAGCATGAGCACAGAGGTCCATTTTATGTGCTGCTGCTCAGGATGTGACTGTTGTGAGGACGGAGAAACAGAAACAGGGTGGAGATTATGTTTCTCTACTGCTTTCTACAGCTTTTAAAAATAATTTAACATAATCACTAGTTTGGGGGCCAATGACATGATACCTATTTGTTTTATCAGGCTCTATGAATGCATTTTAATAAACACAATGATCTAAATACCTCTTCTAGGATGAACATGCTTTAAATTCATGAGTTATTATTCATTTGGGTATTTTTGTGGAACTTAGAAATATCATTATTCAGAGATTATGGATTGAACAATACATAGATAGATAGATGATAGAAAGATGTATAGATTTATAGACTGATGAATCAAGAATGATGGATTGATAAATAGAACAACAGACAGAAGACAGAACGATAGATAGATGATAGACCGATAGAATGATACATTAATATACAGATAGATAGAACATATGAAAAAGACGTTACTATATTTGCATCAAAAAAAAAAATCACAAAAGTGATTTTATGTCCATAGAAAGCACATTCAATGTAAGTAGATTAAGGTTTCACATTTTTGGAGAATAAAATAAAAAAATTGGTTGAAAAAATGTTCATTCAGTATAACACAATTTTTATACAAAGATTAATTAACCATGCTTATTCTGACTTGTACATAATAAAATATATACAATAATAAGGAAGCATATTACATTTTATTGTGCTTTAAATACATTTCTTATTGTCTTATTGACAAATGGCCAAAACCTAAGATACCTAAGAAAAAAAGTGTATTCAGGGTGAAAGTAATTTGTTTACTATTATTGTGTCATAAATCTTATGACATTTTAGTTGGTAACTTTAGAAAAACAAAAAAACTAAATTGCACTTAATTTAAACAGAAAGCTTCTGTCTTTTTTTTCAGCATTTAAACAATTTAATTAACAGAAAAGGATCTGAATACCTCCTGTTTTCATTTTCAATACATTTGGATATTTTTGTGGGACAAAAAGCCAAAATTGTTAGGACTGCATAACTATGCATAATATTTGCATAATATTACATTATTAAAAGCACTGAAGTCCTTTGTAATGATATATACATACCTTTAAATAAGAATTCAAATACCTTTACAAGTCTGCATGAACCCAACATGAATACTATTATAACTTTTCCAAGAAGCTAGTGCGCGTTTTTTTAAACGAGATCCTTTGTCATGCTTTATATTTCACCGTGTGAGCTGTAGTTGTCAGTATAGATTTATTACGCTATAGAGAAAGCGTCTACTACAAAGCAGGCTCGTCTCCAGGGTTAAAAATGGCAGCTCTGCGTATTTGTGGAGCTCATGTAAATCCTCCGCTACCTTTGACAGATATAAAGCTGATGTGACCAAGAAACGTTGGAAAGCTTCGGTGATTCCAGGTGGAAAACAAAGGCCGTCGATCGCTTCCTTCTGGTCTAAACTGACTTTGAAAAAGAACGTACAGGTAGACGATGCCTTGAGGGGAGAAAATAAAGAAATACACAATAAGCATATTTGTTGTGGCTGAGGCCGCTGAATGCCGGTAAACCAATCTATCTTGGGACGGGGCCGACTTTGCATTTCAGAGAGGCTGTCCATTTGCACTTCTGAGCTCAAACATGTTTACGGCATTTCTCTCCGCTGCTCCCCAAACTAATTGCTATTGCTTATGCTTGGCTGCAGAGCGCTTGGAAGAAAAATAGGAAGAATCAGGAAATGTCAGTCCGGTTCTAACGCTCAGCTCGCTAAAATACCACAGAAACACATAAAGCCCCTTCCACCCGGAGAGAGTCACTCTGGTTTGCTTAAGCATCCAAGGTTATATGCTGCATAAGAGCACATAAACAATGACTCGAACGTGTCTCAGCACTCCGAGATAAATAACAGGCAAAGCTGCATTCAATATGTAAAATATTTGACTGAAAACACACAGGATATTGGCAGTTATCAAGTGAAAAGTGTGAAGTTGAGAACAACCACAGTCAGTACATCCAAGCCTCTGAGCAGCCATGCAAACCAGATTTGGACATTTTCTGAATAAGCAAGAGAAGATCACTTGAGCAAGATGCAACCTGGTCTAATAAAAATAAGGACCTCTGTGCACTTTTTGTGCAACATTCTATTTACGCACCCTAGTGCATGTTTCACCACAGTTTCAAAGAGAAATGTCCACTGAGTTGCGCTAAAACACAGGTTCAATACGTGGACCCTGGAACGTTTATATTACATTGATATAGGTATGTTTGTCATAACATGATATTCTTCAAGTAACTGTGAAAAAATTTAGTTTTTATCATTCGAAACTCTGTAAATTTCTGTGAAAAGGAACAGTTGTTTGAGTTTTACTGCCTCTAGTGTTTTTTTCTTCTAAAAACTGCAGTGAATATGTTCTTATTGGTACGTATTTCGTGTCTCAGTAAAATGTGAGCTGTTGATAGAATATACTGTAGGCCCTAAATGTAAAAAAAATGAATGCAAATATTAATTTCAGCTCAACCTCGAGTCAACTATATCACAACACTTATTCAAAACACAATTTGAGAAGACAAATGTAAATCCTGTACAGACATGATCAGGGTTATGTGGATTAAAGGATTTTGACATGCGCTCATGTTTGTGGTGATGTGGGCTTTTCCTTTTTTTTTTTGCGTTTTAAAAGAAAGACAGAAAGAAAGAACCAAATAGATATGTGGGATTAGGTTCTGTAAGGCTGCTATGGATTATATCATTATTTTACTTTGTGAAATTTGTCTGATTTCTGATTCAGTCATCTTATTCATAGCAAAATCATTTTGACACTTGCCATTGTTGCATTGAAACTATTGTTGTGTAATGACATTAACAAACATTCTTGCATAATCAGTATCAGTATCAGTATTTAATCATAATTAAATAAACCAGTTGATTAATAAAAGTCTGATTTTTTATTTTCTTACAAAGTTTTTTTTTCCCAGAAGACTCACATTAACTTTCATTATGTAATGATATTAAGACACATTCTTACATTATATAATGATAAACCAATTGATTAATGAATTAGAAAGTCAAAAATGTTTTAGATATCTGAAAGAGGGTAGAAGGGAAAGCAATGAAAAACAGGTGGAAAGTGTGTAAAATGTATCTTGTGCTTTTAGTATATGAGTGACTATTCAAATGTTAGGGATTATAAATTAATACTTCTATCCCGCAAGGATGCGTTAAATAGATTTAAAGTGACAGTAACGCCTTTTATAATGCTACAGAGGATTTATTTCAAATAAATGCTGTTCTTTTCTAACTTTCTACTCATCAAAGAATCTTGAGAAAATGTTTCACAGGTTCCACAAAAATAGGAAGCAGCACAACTCTTTTTCTTCTTAATATTGATAAGACATAAGAAAGTAGCAACAAATCAGTATATGAAAATGATTGCTGCAGGATCATGTGACACTGAAGACTGCAGTAAAGATGCTGAAAATTCAGCTTTGTATCACAGGAATAAATTATTTAAAAAAGATAGAAAAAGAGTTACTTTAAATTGTAATAATATTTTACAGTATTACTGATTTTACTCTTATTTTTTGATCAAATATATGCAGTCTTGGTGAGCAGATGAAAGCAGAGTATGTACGCTAACTACTGATCTTTGAAGCATTAGGGATTTTATCAATGCTATTTTATTGCTGACATATTAATGAAGTTAATACAAAGTGTTAACAGAAAGCAGAGAAACAAGAAAGAAGAAATAAGGAGCGGACAGCAGCACAATGCCGCTCTCTATTTTACAACTGTGCTCTCCGTGCCAATCCAATAACCCAGCGGCACACGAGGGCTCGTCCAGCGGCTCAGCGAGTGACATGTTTATGGCGGGCCGCTGTGTGACGCCCCTTGGTCCAGCGCAGCGCCTGAGATCATCGCCCGGCAAACTTCAAGTGCTGATTCACTGGGCCTGACCTTCAGAGAGACTGGGCCAAAGCCAGTGTCTGTGTGCCATGATTAATGAGAGAGGCCGAGACCAGACAGAAGCAAGTTTATGTGCGTGAGACGAGTGAGGAGAAGAGAGACAGCGAGTGAGACAGAAAAAAGCAAAACAGAGAGTTATAACTCAACTGCTCTCTCCTGGTGAGGTTTCCAAATTACTGGTACTCAGAGACAGGTAGTCAATTCTCGAAGCAGACCCCAGATCTCAGTAACTGTGTGCTGCTTTCATTAGGGTCCAATATCGGTGTCGGCCCTTAAATCTCGGCTTCATATGTTTCCCAAATTTGTGCTTCTCTCATTTAATGCTGAATTCCCCATACGAAAACTCACAGAACATCACAATCCGGCTCATCACAAACTCTCTTATTAAAGGTGCAGAAAAAAGCTACTTTATGACAGACTTTTTTTGAGTTTGTATCTTGCAATTCTGACTTTTTAGATTTAAAATCAGAATAGCAAGTCAGAATTGTGAGATACTGTATACACATGCAATTCTGACTTTTTTCTCGCATTCGCAAGCTTGTATCTGGCAATTCTGTTAGAGTTAAGTCCAGTTTAGAGGAGAAACATCACTGATATGCTCTCAAAATTGCTATTTTATGTCAAAATTCTGACTTAACTCACAATAGTGACTTCAGTTCTCAGAATTGTTATACATGTATTTTGCAATTCTGAATTTATAACAATTGTGCATTTATATCATGCAATTCTGAATGAATTCTTTAGCATTCGCGAGTTTGTATGTAAAAAAGTAAAAAAAATTGCCTGTTTGTATCATTCAATTTTGAGAAAAAAACAAAATTGCAATATATCATTTTTTAAATCCCCCATCAGTTTTTCTATTAAAGGGACACATTTTCTACCTTGTGTTTTACTTTATTTGTGCAACCATTACTGCAGAAATAAAGGCTAATGAAACTGAAAACATTGACAAATATGCAAGTTGGAATTTAGAAATTATGCAGACATATTCTGCTCAAATGAAAGTATAATAAAGCCAGTATGTATTTCCTCATGTGGTCATTTTTACTGTTTTCTGTGACTAAATCTGCCATCAGACCTTCACAGTGACAAAATGTAATGAAACATGGGTCTCGACTATACTGTTTGCTGAATAAATGCAACCTCTGTGCCACAATACATGTAATCATCAGCTGCTGTGTGCATTTGTAGAAACCTGATGTTACCTCAATGAGGGTGAAATAAAACTGAATCAAAAGAGGCTGTTTTCTGTCTGTCTCTACTTTCCTCAGTTTTCTCCACTAGCCAATGCTGAAACAGACTTTCATGAAACCTTAAATTCATAAATCTTCTTACACACACACAAACCCACCAACACATACTGTATATGTGTGTGTGTATATATGAACAAACAATCATCTGTGAAAGACACCCATTTATGAATCCACAAAGACGTCACCTGTTGCTTGTTTCACGAGGGAATTATCGGATTCCTTGCATTCAATGCAGGTACTCCAGGCTATTCAATTAGTTCAAATTAACTTCACACATTTTTTCATAGCTTTTGAGCCCCAGTGGACCTTCTCTACATAATTCATCAAACAAACACCCGAATATTTGTTCCATTTCTAATGAGAAATATGAGCCAGTTTATTCTTTTACTCCTGGCAAAAGACTTCAGAAGTTCCTGTTGCTTTTGCTTCACTCGGACGCAAACACCAAATTGCAGTTTGTTAATAGGTATGTTTATTATATACATATATATATATATATATATATATACAATATTTTTTATTTATTTATTTTTTGCTCCATTTTTCTTAAGAAATATATTTTATCCATTAATAGAACACATAATATTTTTCAGTTTGCTTGAAATTTATGTCCTTTAAATTAGTTTTTGCAATGTCTGCTTTTGAGACCATTGAGTTCTAAATAAAGAATATTGATCAAACAAAAAAATAAAATAAATAACATTTTATTATTTACTAGAATTCTTTAGTCAAGTAGACCTATATTAAATTTATTTCTACAAACTACCAACTAAACACTCCCTGAAAACAAAAAATAAGATGTGTCATTTTTTTTGTCAAGGACTATATGAATTGCCTGTTCATAAATTTTTATGGTTCACAAATTTTTTTATGTTTATAATTAAAATGCATAATGCAAATTTGCATTTAAACTAAACAAGTAAATAACATTTGGTTGGTCTGACCAGGCCATGCAAAGTACAAATGCAAACAGTTCATATCAGCATGCAGTTTCGAGAAACTTAATGCTTTATTTCCTAAATGAGAGTGAAATAAAACCGATGAACAGCACTCCAAATCATAACCCAGACTGCTGTTGTTCCCTTACTAGATCACACAGTCGATGCAAGCCATAATAGAGTGTGATCTATAGTCATAGGAGGAAACAATTGGGGAAAAATCTCAGTTGAGAGCACTGCACATCTGCTACGGTGCAGCTTTCCAGAAGTCCCTCAATTGTGGCCCACGACTGCTGGAAACAGTGGGTTGACACGGATAATAAAGACCAGTCTTCCAAAAATTCAGAGGGGAGGTTGAATGACAGCTGCTCCAGGACGCTAGGCCAGGAAATATGGGTCGGCAACGGTAGCTCAAGGTCCCCTCTCTCGATTTTTGGAAGGAAAGTCAATGGTGAAGCAACTTAACCGAGCCGACTTGAGCCCCACCTGAGGGTTTTCTGATTAAAGCATGTTCGAAACGGCCACCTGTCTCCCCACGATGAAATCAATCCAGCCCGCCAAGAGCCCTCGTTCCTAAATCGAAAGTTCTCTCTTTGCCATCAATCAGCAGGGGGGTATCTGACAGCCCTTTGAGTGGCATCTGGTGTCTGTGCACATTTTTATGAGCATCAAGGCCATTATTTGCCTGTTCGTAGGTCCTTGCCTGCACTCGACTCACCTTGGGCTCTGCTAATTTGGCATTGCTGAGCAACGTTGACATCAATCACTTGAGAACAACCAATTAGCCTCTTAGCCTTGGCTCTCCCCTGCTCCCATTATGTCTCGGTGGAGAAGCGCTGTGCCAATCAGCGACAATAGATTTCAATCAAATGTGCTCAAGAGTTACCCAAACAAGCTTTGGGGATACGTTGACTCAAAAATCTGACCCTTACCAGCACGAGGAATACCCAATAACTGAGTGAGCTTTACAGCCGTTCAAGAGATGTCAAGGTAGTTGGAAGGTAGTAGCATTTAGTCCTTGCTTTAGATGATTTATTAGTTTAGGTGCTTTCAATAAGCATGGGTTCAAACCCATTTGAGGTTTATTTTTCCTACATTTGGAATGCAACATGAGTTAATAAAATAAAATGTTATTATAAAAATAAAACAAAAACAAAATAAATTAAAAAATGACCTAGAGGTTTTTTATTAGCCTGAGTTTAAATCTGTTTGACTTTTCCCTCATATTTGGAATGAACTAACTAACTAATTAACTAACTAAATAAAAAATAAAATAAAATAATTGCCTAGGTTTCATTAGAGTTTTTCCTTTTTTTTTTTTTTTTGACTTTTCCCTCACATTTTGAACTAACTAACTAACTAGCTAACCAACCAACTAAACCAGCTAAAGTTAAAATAAAATAAAAATAAAATAATTGCCTAGAAGGTTTCATTAGCCTGACTGCAAATCTGTTTGACTGTCTCACATTTTGAACTAACTAACTAGCTTACCAATCATCCAACTAACTAACTAAGTAACTAACTAACACTAAAATAAAATAATTGCTTAAAAGGTTTCATAAGCCTGATTTCAAATCAGTTTGACTCACGCCTTACATTTGGAACTAACCAACCAACTAACCAACTAAAGCAAACATAAAATAAAATAAATTTCCTAGAAGTCATTAGTGTTCAGATCTGTTTGTAAAATAAATAAAAATTAAATAATAAAACACAATAAAATAAAAAGTAAAATAAAGTAAAATAAGATCAATAAAAATAAAGCAAACATAAAATAAAATAAAACAAAATTCAATTAAATATATTAGTCTAGGAGGTTGAAGTTAACACTGACTCAAATTGTACCACAAATTTCAAGAGAAAAGAGTTATCAAAAAAAAAAAGCTTAATTTTAGGATGATATCAGTATATCATAAATCATTTAGTGGTGGCATTGGAATAACAAGAGGGAACAAGCTGTTAACAAGATACAAAAATGTACAAAAGTTATTTGTAAATCAACTCTAACTAAGTTTGACTGACAATCAGTCAGTAAAGTTATAAACGCCTGCTGACTTCAAGGTGCGCACAATTATCAAATGTAAAACCCGGTCCAAGTTTAATCCAGTAATCAGCCATCACAGCTGCCAGAACATCACCTGTACAGTACACCGCCATTATCATGCAGTCAAAAAGTCTTCAAATGCAAGTTACTTGTGACTAAGGATTTATGCTGTATACATCCAGCTCGACAGCCGTGTTTATCAAGCATTTTTGTTGCAAGGAAAAGCGGAAATGACATTTTGATGTCAGAAACTCCTTTTGTGTTCCACTGGGAAAAAGAGTTTTCATAAGAGTTTCAAGTAAAACGAGGGTGGGTAAATGATGACAGGATTCACACTTAACATGATCTGTGAAGGGTGCAACGTGATCTGAACTGACACATTTCTCAGAGCGGAGGCTTTTGTCGATCCCTGTTGATTTATTCGAGACAATTCAATTACCTGTTTATCGCCTCATAATTTATGCTGTCACTTTAATGTTTACACAGTTGGATGAACGTCTATCATTGTGGTACAAATCTTTATCTCAGGGGCTCTCGAGGGGACACAGGTTCCTGCCAAAGACAAACACAAACAAAACACCAGTGAACCTCACTGCTAGAAGCAGTCTTTCATCAAATGCGTGATTTCAGTATAGGCGCGTCAAAGCATGTGTATGTGGCACGTTGAGCTGGTTTTTGGCAGGACATAACAGCTCAGATCATAACACTGTTTGATGTCTTGATCAGAACAGTCTTCTTTAAGATGCTCCCGATCTCACAAACACGTCTCTGAATTTCTGAGATCAACTTATATGTCGGAAAGGAATACTTCATCACAAAACAAAAATTCTCTCATCATTTACTCACTCTCATGTCATGTCCAAACACATATGTGAAGCACAAAAGAAGATATTTTGAAAAAAACTAATGTCATTGGATTTATTGGTCATTCTAGAGCCACAATACGTTTTTGAATAATTCTTTCTTCCTCTTCTTTTTCCTATTATTTATAATTTTAGTTTTTTAATTTTTCAAAAAACAACAACAAAAAATGAAACAAAATAATATAAAATAGAAAGGACAAAAAAATAAATAAAATAAAATAATATATATATATATATATATATATATATATATATAAGCAGACATCAACATCTGTAATTGCTGTAAAACAATGAGAATGATAAACATTTGATTAATGAATGAATGAATGAATACTACAAAAGCACAGAATGACAAACAGACAAACAAACACTACAAAAGTATAGCAGATGACAAAAAGAAATATATAAATGCTACAAAAGTATAGAATGAGAAATGTATGATAAATGAAGAAATGAAGAAATAATTACAAAAGTATAAAAGATGACAGACAAACAAAGTAAATAATGCAGCACTTTTGATATATTTAATACTTGACATTGGCTTTTCCATCAGTAGTCATGGAGATGGTATATCAGGCACATCTCAAACAGCACAGCGGTGGTCCTTGACTGCAGGTGAACATACCTGCCCCTGCACAGACTCCCTATGATCAGATCAGATGTTGGTGAGAATGCTGTCCACAAGCCCGTCAATGACTAGACACCAGAGAGGCCCTCGACAGGGATTAGGAGAGCAGAAGAGAGGAGAACGAGTTTGGGAATATCAAAAACACTCGCCTCTCGAGACAGCACGAATAAAAGATGTGGAATCACAGCCCGGGGTGCCACCTCAGGATCCTCCGTCTCCAGCCGGCCAGCTAATGACCTTCCACAAAGAGAAACCCTCCTGCGCTCTTCTCTGGGATGATGGCTTTCAATCTCCCATCACAGGAAAACACAACAGGTCCCGGATGATAACCGTTGGAGAGGAGGGAGAAGATGGATGGACGAGGTGAAACAAGTATACGATCAGCTACCTCTGCTGATGGCCTTGGATCATAATAGACTTTTGGGGGGGGGTTGACGTGGCACCTAATGCGACTGGCCGTTATTTATAGTGTTTCAGAGCCATGGCTCTGCAAGAAAAATTAGAGCTAGCTACAATTTATCAGGGGCCTCATTAGATATTGGACCGGCCGGGCAAACTGCACAGCCAAGAGTTTGTGTTCATAAGAGCCACATTTACATGGACCCGAATAATACAAATTGATGGATCAACTGGATTAAAAAGCTTTACGTATTTATTATAAACACCCCAATAAATCCAAATCAGCTCCATCCAAATTACACACAGAAGACCTGAATGATTTGATCAAAAAAAAGCTTGTAAACGCTTGTTTCTGTAACTGTGCAAATGTGCGATGCTGCATGCATGTTTA
Source organism: Enteromius unitaeniatus (assembly GCA_032359435.1). Classification (NCBI taxonomy): domain Eukaryota; kingdom Metazoa; phylum Chordata; class Actinopteri; order Cypriniformes; family Cyprinidae; genus Enteromius; species Enteromius unitaeniatus. The sequence goes on from JAUMHI010000046.1 coordinate 1,754,244, forward strand.
TCAGAGCACTTTTATAATACTTTGTTTTATATTTAAGTTTTACATCTCGCCAATATGCATATGTTAATGTATAACTTTTTTATAGTACAGGCATATAATATTTATAAAACAAACAAACAAAAAAACAATTTTTAGTTATGTATTCAAGGCAAAAATGAAAATGAATAAAACACTGAACTTGAATATTCACAAACTGGCATTGGTTATATATATATATATATATATATATATATATACATATATATATATATATTTAAATACTTGGAAGGACCAGGTTTAAATCATGTTACAAGCCACATAACTGATTTTTGAAATAAAATACAACTGTCATTTTTATTTATTTAAATAAAAAAAATTTAACAATATATAATTAATATTCTGCTTACAAAGACCACGTTTGAGTCGTGTTAAAAGTCGATTAAAAATATTTGGAATATAACAATAATAATTAAAATATCTTCTATTTTATTAAATATTTCCATTTAAATAATATACAAATCATAATATTACAAAACATAAAAAAATGCTTGCAAGGACCAGAATCGAGTCAAAAAATAATAATAATAATAATAATAATGATTATATATTATCTTGTATAATAAATTATGAATAATTTATTTTTATTTTTATTTATTTACTTACATATTTGTAACATTATAACTAAATGCCATCTTCAATGACAGATTATTTCTGTGGATTTCTCATTCTGAACACACTGACTGGACACTGGGCGTGCATTGAAGTTTAGTTTGAAATAGATGTAATGCATGTGTAAATGCATCTAGTTACCAAAAAAAAAAAAGCATTTGGACTGCATTTATTGACAACAATTATTGTCTTTTCAGTAAAGTTGAAATTAGGCTGATTTTCTTAAATTCGTCTACAAAGATGCTTATGCAGATGCTCGCTCTACTGACTGCGACAGAGTTGCCATCGTTTCACAAGCAAAGTGAGTATGAAGGCCCCTGGGTCCCCTTCACTGTTAACTGGAATCTCTAGCAGAAAGGAATATCTTGAAAACGGTACTCCAGGCAAACAATGAAAAGCTCAGCGCCTCGTGAGACACCTAGGAACATGGCGGATCTGGGACTCGATTTCATAAAATCAGCCTCTGTGCGCCAACGATAAGCAAAAGTGAGGGGAAATAGTGTATTTTAAAACAATCATAAAACACCAGAGGTTTCATGGGTCTCTTATTATACGTGTCTCGGTACACGCCAAGGGAAGGCAGAAGGCCAGGCCATACATAAACCAGCCTGAAAATGAAACAGTCACTGCTGTAGAATTGGAATTTGAAGCAGCACATTAAAAGATGTCAGACACATACGTTTCCATTCCTCTGGCCTTATACAGAAGGATGTGTGTTCAATATTCAATTTACACTATAGCAGTAGCTTCCCTCGCTCTCTTCTTTTATTCCCTAATTATGCTCTAGGAATCCTAATAGAAAACTTTCCATTACCATGGTAAACAAACCCGCAGTTCAGACTCTGAAGCACATAAATACTAAAAAGGAGGTCTATAATAGTGGGAGAGTTAGTGTTAACATTCATCTTAATGGCAGGCCACAATCTCATCTTTGCAATCTTAGCACACTCGCTTTAGTTTTGATGCTGTTTTTGAGCCAATAAACTCTGTAAATGCCATTTGACTAATTACTCTGTAGCTAAGGCATGATGATGTCATGACTCAACACTGATTGGCTAACAGCAACACAACACACACACACACACATTCATTTTTGTAAAAAGTGGGGATTCTCCATCGGCGTAATGGTTTTTATACTGTACAGACATATACATTTACAGTACATATGCATATGTGACGTTGCAAAACCAATTTTGAGAGGAAGCTATAACGATTAATCAGACACAGCCGGCGCCGTATTATCAATCATTACCTATTTACTCATCAGCCAATCCGGTTCCAACCTATCCACTGCAAATAAGCCAGCTTCCTTCCTTTCCACATTTCTTTACAAGCATCCCTCCTCCGCCCCTTCTACGCCCCCTTCGCTCTATCCTAATGGAGGGGTGCGGAGGTCTCAGAGTCCGCCGTGTGTCTAGTAAGTTTCTAGTGTGTCTAGTAAGAGCTTGATTAGCTGATTCAAGTGTGTTTAATTAGGGTTGGAAGCAGGTTTCTGCAACATTTTTGTTGCAAAATTTGCAGTTGGCCTTGTGTTTTTTTTCTTCCGTGCCCCGTTGAAGAATTTTCTGTGGTTTGTAAAACCACACTGTATAATGCTGCTGTTAGCTGACATTGTGTCTGTGATCAAAAAATAAAATGACTCACACAAAGCTAGGGATATAATGCATTCATATTGTGTGCAATTAAAAAAAAAAAAAGATAAGATGTAGCTTTTGCAAACAGAAGCCAGAGACTGCTGTTCATTTATTTTGGCATTGCCCTTATAGCCCTTTTTTTTTCTGACACAATGTACTTAATTTTACAACTGACAATGCTGATGAAAATATGATGATAAAATGAATACGATTTGGCACTACTGGCATGCATGCAGCATAAATGCAGCATTACACTGTACCACAATAATTAGTATTTCATTATTGTAAAGGCTAAGTTTAGGGCTGGGGTAGGTGAAGATAGGTAGAAAATTAAATTAGAAACACCTAACTTGCTCAGAACAGCAAGTGTACCGGGGTTCATGCGACAAGAACCAACCAATCAGCTTCATCCTTTCCAGGAACAACACTGAAAGCTCGGCCGAGATGGAAAAGGCATCTAGCGCAGGCTAGTACAGTACTAGTTGCTTTGCAAACAAGTAAAAATGTCACGCCCTCCCATTTTTCACACATTTTAAGCGCAACGTGAGTGTGGTTTTGTTTTGAAGGAGAAAAAAAGATATCGCTGGACTCGGCCGAGAATATTTGGAGAGTCCAATGAAAAAGTCAGAGACAAGTCAGAGTGCAATCACCAACGCGTCCGAGACGACATAAAAAATGTCTCAATTCCAGACTGGAGTCCAAGACCGGACTCGAGTACTACAGACCTGGGATGTAATATTGTAATTAATAAGCTTTCCTTTGATATAGAGATGAAAAATATGGACATGATACAGTTCTTTGGATCTGGATCTGAAGCTGCAAAAAATGCAAATATTGAAAAATGTTATTTTAAAGTTGTCCAAATGAAATTCTTAGCCAGACATATTACTAATCAAAAATTAAGTGGAAATTTATAAAACAGAATAAATATATACTGCATTGTCATATGCTCAATGCAATGGAAGTGCAAACCAAAGGGAACACAGAAACATTTATGCTTCAATTACAGCTGAATGTAAAATGTGCTGTTATTCATTCATCCCTGCTGTTGTGCCTAATAGTGACAGGATGTTGTGCATTGACTCTGTCTTGACCCTGACTACACTGTCAGTACTCTGACCACTGGACAAATCTGACATGACAGGCATGCAATGTGATCTGAGTGTCAAGTAAAGCGCTTCGGACAGAGATGTCCACCTATGTCCTAATTAAGACTGGCAGTCTGAACCGTCACGGCTTTCGGCATAAATACACAGTGTTTACGAAGCATGTTTGAAAGCATTGATCATTTAATCAAACTGAACCACAATTGGCCCTTTCTCTACTCGGCGTGGAAGCTTCAATCTCTGATGTGATGGACGTATGCGGTGTTGGTCTACTAAGGACATCTCCTCTCGTGCATCTGCTTAAACAATCCTTAATCAAAACCTGATTGGCAAAAGGCTCAGCGGCTTCAAATGCCATTGGCAGAAAAGAGCTAAATCAGCCGGCTCTCCTTCAGTCTTTTATTTAACGCATTTTCAATCAGCTGAGCGAGATGCGGGGAACGCCAAATGAATTGCGCGAGGCAGAGAGATGCAGCCGGTGTCAAACACACAGCACAGCCGTGGAGATCGATACCGTCTCCTGATCTGCAATTGATGAAAAGCTTCTGCTCTCTGCTCTTGTATAATCTCAGATCCTGATTTATCTGTGTAGGGAATGTTTTACCGAACATGCAATATCGATTGGCCGTCCCATCAGCCTGTGTCTCTCATCGCAGGGTTTTTCTCGCATATCTATTACTCTTCTTTGGCCCATCTTTTAGTTGCATTCTCTTTTCTATTGGTTCGTTTTGCATTTGCATTTTCCATTATACTGCAGGGACTATAATGACCAGAAAGAGCCGTTAGCGTTCCCATTCATCTGCCGAAGCCAAATTTATAAGTTCATGAAATCGACAAACTCCAAAAACCACTGAACCACTGAAGAACCTTTATTTGTAAGACTTAAATCGTTGCCACCTGCCACTCTGTTTAGATGTACAGCATCCGTTTTGTATTTTTAAGCAGATTTCTCCGGAAAGTGCTCTTACTGTTCCTCTAGATAGTCGAGGAGGAAGAAAAGGGTCAAAATTCAAAGGCTTGTTTGAGGCTCTCTCTATTTACACAGCAGCTGCTGGCAGATGGGCTGTAAGTATGTCCTATCCCTTACTAAATTGCTTTTACCGTGATATAGCACTTCTGGGTATCATTTTCACAAGACTTTGAAGTCTTTTTACTTTTTCACTTGGCAGCAACCTGTTCCACTTCTTCTTGCACCCTGGTCTCAAATCAAGTGTTGTCAGCGGAGAATATTCTCAGTTAAACTAAGCACTTTCAATCTAGCCAAAGCCTCTTTTATATGCTATGGTTAGTGGAGTATTTATTTATATTGCTGAATGCCTTGCAGGAGCATTTAAAGCATTAATGTAGCATATAACATTTTTCCCCCCTGATATTTTAAAGGATTTATTTTGGTATGCTACAAACTTTTCCATATAGAGCCAACAAGGGATTTATAAACACTTGTGTGATTAATTTGAATTAAATATATATAATTAATAAAAATTATAAAATGTTCATATTATTATATAATCAATTTATTTATATAATTTAGATAATTAGAAAAATATTTAATTTCATTTGATTTTATATATGTATCTACATAGGTACAGTATATACAGTAGGTACTGAAAGTATTCAGACCCCCTTAAATTTTTCACTCTTTTTTATACTGCAGCCAGATTTATAAAAAAACTGAAATATCACATTTTCAGACCCTTTGCTCAGTATTTAGTAGAAGCACTCTTTTGATTAAATGCAGCCAAGTCTTTTTGGGAGAGATGCAACAAGTTTTTCACTCCTGGATTTGGGGATCCTCTGCCATTACTCCTTGCAGATCCTCTCCATTTCTGTCAGGTTGGATGGTAAACGTTGGTGGACAGCCATTTTTAGATCTCTCAAGAGATGCTCAGTTGGGTTTAAGTCAGGGCTCTGGCTGGGCCATTCAAGAACAGTCACGGAGTTGTTGTGAAGCCACTCCTTCGTTATTTTAGCTGTGCTAAGGGTCATTGTCTTGTTGGAAGGTAAACCCTCGGCCCAGTCTGAGGTAGGGTTATCTAAGTAACCGGTATGTACCGAATCAAAACGCGGATTTGGTTCCGTGCCTAAACGACAAACCCAATGAATCTATGGCATTAATAAGCGAGCACACCACTGATGCTGGCGTGCGCATTAAATCATTTCTGCGAGAGGAAAACGGATCTATATGCAAAGAAACAGGACTACATCTACCGACTACATCTCTGGAGCTCAGCCACAGAGATCTTTGTGCTCTTCTTTACCTCTCTCACCAAGGCTCTTCTCCCCAGTTTGGCTGGATAGCTCTAGGAAGGGTTCTGATCATCCAAACGTCTTCCATTTAAGGATTATGGAGGCCACTGTGCTCTTAGAAACCTTAAGTGCAGCAGAAATGTTTTTGTAACCTTGGCCAGATCTGTGCCTTGCCACAATTCTGTCTCTGAGCTCTTCAGGCAGTTCCTTTGACCTCATGATTCTCTTTTGCTTTGACATGCATAGTGAGCTGTAATGTCTTAGTTACATATAGGTGTGTGGCTTTCCTAATCAAGTCCAATCAGTATAATGAAACACAGCTGGACTCAAATGAAGGAGTACAACCATCTCAAGGATGATTAGAAGAAATGGACAGCACCTGAGTTAAATACATGAATATCACAGCAAAGGGTCTGAATACTTAGGACCGTGTGCTATTTCAGTTTTTCTTTCTTAGGAAATCTGACAAACTGTTAACAATTCTGTCTTTTTCTGTCAATATGGGGTGCTGTGTGTACAATGAGGAAAAACTAAATGATTTTAGCAAATGGCTGCAATAAAACAAAGAGTGAAAAATGTGTGTGTGTGTGTGTGTGTGTGTGTGTGTATATATATATAAAATCAGATGTACAGTATAATGCATATAAATACATACTTTCTAGATAAAAACTGTACAAAATGTATGTTCACGTACAGCTGGAAGATGCTAAAAAGTTTATATAACATCAAAAAATAAAAGTTACAGTAAAATAAAAATGAGTAGAAACATATCCAAGTGTTTGCTTGTCAGGGACCGTTTGCTACATCAAAACAACCGTATTCTTGGTTGTCTCTCAAAACTCACTGAGCCAAAAAAAAAGGCAGACTTGTGAGAGAAGCTTCAGAGAGGCCAAAGATGACTTTGAAGGCGCTACAGAGTCCAGAAACTGAGCAGATGAAGGTGGACCAGTCAACCATATACTGAGTTCTGTATAATACTGCTCTATACGAAGGACACAAAAGAAGCCATTACTCAAAAAGAAGTGTGTGAAAGCACCTCTAGAGTTTACCCGAAAGCATAACAGTGACCCAGCTGCACTGTGGGAAAAGATTTGTGCTCAGATGAGACCAGGATAGAGCTTATTTTAGCCACAAATTCAAAGCTATATGTGCAGTGCAACTGCCCACACAGAAAAACAGCATCCGCACAGTGAAGTATGGAGCTGTTAGCATCCTGCTGTGGGGCAACTTTTCATCAGCAGGGACTGGACAGCTTGTTAAAGTGGAGGGAAGAATGGATGGTGCAAACTTCATGGAGTCATTGCACAGGAATCGATGTCAGTCTGCAAAAAAAAAAAAAAAACCCTAAAAATCTTTCAGTGGGATACACATGAGGCTAAATTAACATCAGATAAGCTATAGCCTACAGTCTTCTCAGTCCACTTGATGTATGCAGCGCAGTTTAGAAATCACTGTGCACAATTTTTATACAACCTAAAACAAATCTCCCTGGAATATGTAGTATGCAAATGTAGCGCATACTCTGTACATGCAATACCCTAAAAACTGCATATGACGCATAACTAAACTATAAGAGACGGCTATTACAGATGCTAAACTGCGTTTTAAAATAAGTAAAAGAAAAACACAAGAGTCTGTAAAGTGCATCACACCACAATGAGAAAACGTAAAGCTCAGCATATACCACATACTCTTGTAAAAACACTATATATATCTCACTATATCTATAAGTCTGAACAAATGTATGTTTTTTTTTTTGTAAATATATATAGATAGTTGATTTATAGTTGATATTTTGTTGATTAATTATTGATATGTACAAATTATATACTTAAATATATATTATATTTTGTTGTTGCAGTTGAATATCTGTAGATACACAGTGCCCTCAAGTATTTGGACTCATAATTTTTGAATATCTGCTTTAAATAGTAAAATATAAAGCCAACTGGCATTTATTTTAAATTACCCACTTGTTTTCAACACTTGCCCAACACAATTTAAAATGAAATAAATTACACAAAATAAAATTAAATAAAAATAACCATTTTAAAATAATTTTTTAGCAAGTACACATATCAAGCCAACTTATTTCCAATAAGCCCAAACACTTGAAAACCATGTGCTTCTAATAAAAAAGGTTTGTTGGGTTCTAAATGATAAAACTGCAGTTATAGTGTTGACAACAAAAAAAAAAAAACATTTGTAAATCAGACTGTTAAACATAATGAGTTTGCTTTGTGAAAAGCGTTGGCACTGTTTGTTTGCAGCTGGCACCTTTTTAATGTTTCTAATGCACTGACACGCATACATTTTTAAATACTTTTTGGGTCTCCTGTAAATAAAGCGTCATACATTTAATGTGAATATACAGTATATGAGCCTCAAGGTATGTAAAACAGTCTCCTGTTTTATATTCTATTCTTTTGCCGGCTTTGCACACAAAGGGTTTTCCTTCAGCAAATTCATATTTATCATGCAGCCTGTCAAGCAATCTCTCAAATTATACAGCGGCATGTAAAATGTAGGAATGCTCAGCGCTGACATGTCCCTCTCATGAACCGACACACTCATTCTTAAATACACCCCCTGGCTGAGAGAATCTGGTAACCACAGAAACTGATCGAGCTCCTGCTATCTTCTCGGCGGCACTCGATGATCTGTGCGCCATTGTCTGCGCTGGCACTGATGTTCTCCCAGCTGCCAGGAGGAATCAGTTTACTGAGAAGCCCGCCAGACACAGTCCCTTAAAGCCGGCCTGTCACCAAAACTTTGAATCCTCCCCAAACGGAGGAACAAAAGCCTAAAAAATCTTCTAAAAAGATGCCTGTGTTGTGATTCCTGCCATTTAAGTGATACCCTGCATGGCGTCCTCTTTGGTGAGTCTGTGTGTGTGTGTGTGTGTGTGATTTATACAACGCTAAAAGAATGGGAATTAATGGTCTTCATCTTCCTACGGCGCCTTGAAAACGGCAAGCAAATAAGTGCTCAGAGTATTTTCAGCGCTGATTGTGTCAAGTGTTTTCTAGGGTCACTGGCTGCATTCGAAGTGGAATACTGGTGTAACGCTTAATGAATATTGTCCAGGACATACTGAAAACTGGCAGCTGTTTTTGTGAAACAGAAAGCATTATAATGATAAGCACTTCAAACAGCAGCATGCTGCATTGCCGTAGAGAGATGCAATATTTTGACTGATATTACTTCCAATTTGTTCATTACACTTAATATTGCTCTATTGTATTAATTATATATTTTGGTAAATGAGGTGAAAAAAAATATTACATCCTGAACACAGAAACGAGCCTATATTTTTTGCTTGGGTGAGTAAATAAATTAAACTATTAAATTATATTTATTATTATTTATTATACAGATGCAGTAAAAAACTGTAGATAAAAAGTAAAATAAAAAACAACTGTCTTGTAAATTGCAATGAGATTAATATATCAAATGTAAATATTTGAAAATAAATAAATACAAGTGAAAAATTTAGTAATAAATCAATAATTTAATTACTAAAACCTCTCTTCTGTGTTCACAATGCAAGGTTTCTGCACATCGGTCTGTAAGCATGACATATTACTCTGTACTTAATATAAATATATGCAGCATGTAAATTACAACATTATGGAGGAAAATTATAGGGTACAGACCAATATAAACAATATACATCTACATATGTATTAATACAACAGTAAAAAAAAAAATGAAAGTAGTGGTGTGATTCTATAGTTAAATGTGCATGCTGGAATAGACAGATATTAACTGTGGCATAGATTTCCACTTCAGCCACTCTACAAGCAACATATTTCACAAAATTCCTAATATTGGTGAGACGTAATGGCCATGGCATTATGAACGCTAAACATTTTTACAATAAATCTGAAGTGTTTCATGTGTAGTATTGTGATTTGTTTGTTTTCACAGAGCACAATAGGCTCTCAATTGTGGCATGTGGTTTTAACGATGGTGGCCAAAACTGACTGTAATGAAGAGCTTGGCCTCTTGTCTCCACTTCCAGGCACTCGTGATATCCGGTGCGTCGTTGCTCCACGCCAAGAAGCGACACAATGAGAGCATGTGAAGTATCCTCACCTCTGGAGAGGCGCAAAGATGAAGTGGAGCAGACGTTGAATTGTTTTGTCAGAATGCTTGGCAGCACTTAAAAACAAGTGAGGCGTTTACAGCATGCAAAATGCTCACGGAGCACTCAGAAGGAACACAGGTTTGAACAAAGTAGGCCAGGTAATTACTCTTTTGCGCTTCGGGCTTGAAGCAAACGTCAGCCGCTTCATCGGATTTTTGCTTTGTGTCTCGGACAGATCTAATTAAAATGAGAATATTTTTGTCTTTTGTGAGAAACAAAACACCTAAATTGGGCCGTTCTTCCACATTCTTTTTGCTTTCTTTCAAAATTAGTCAATGACATATTCAATTTTCAAATGTAGCCATGTTTTTGAAGTTTTTGGGGGGTGATATAAGGATAAATATCACATTATGTGTTGAATGCAAGTTTACTTCTATATAAAATGCTTAATTAGTATTAGTATTAGTAATCTTATTTACAATTGCATCAATCAGAATTATTTTATATTTATTTTATATTATATTTATTTAGTTTTCTTTCAATTATTTTTTACATTTCTTTAATTATTATTGCAAGAAAGAAAATAAAACAAAAAAACAGCACTGCGCTGAATAACATTATATTTAATGTAAACATAATAACATGACGTAATGTAATGTAACATACAATATAATAACCAGAGGTTATCATAACATAACATAACATAATTAGTGCTGTCAATATTATTCAAGATAAATGTTTTTGTTTACACACACTTAGTTATATACATATGCATGTATGTGTTAAAGAAAAAATATATTTAAATATGAAATATATTTATATTTAAAAATAATATAAATTATATGTATATACAAATATGAATAAATATTTAAATAAATACACAAGTAAATTTATACAGTATATACATAATAAATATGCACAGAATGCACCCATACAGTATATTATGTAAACAAAAAAAAACTTTTGGATATGATTAATCGCAAATAATTGTTTGACGGCACAAAATATAACATAACATAACATAACATAACACAACATAACATCCAACCTCATATTTCAGTTTAAAAATAAAATACTACTGTACTATATCCTACTGAAAATAATGAATAATGAAAATAAAAACCAAATATGGCAAATTTAATACATATTTAAAAAATAAATACGTAAAATAAAAATAAAAAAATATTATATATATATATATATATATATATATATATATATAATGTGTCCATATAAATGTGTTTTGATGGTACTGATGGAAGCTAACTTAAGATCAGCAGCAGCTCATACTATCCTATTTGTGCCAAGATCTGATTAAAATACATAAATTCCTAAAGAAAAGTGGATAAAACTTGAAAAGCTGAACTAGTTAAATAATTCAGAGACAAATCTATGAATCACTCTCTGACTGAGGGGAAAGAAGGACAGAAATGGAAGAAAGGGAACAGGAGGTTTGTAGGACTCACCTAAAAAAAAAAACAGAGGGAAGCAGAGAAAGGAATGAAAGGCAGAAGGAGTCTAGCTGCCCCGCTTTGGGTCGCATCATTAAATGCACTCGGGTGCAAAGTGACTCATCACTCGTTGACATTCGACGGCGGTTCTGAGCCACAGACTGTTGTTTTTTACAGCCAGAAGACGTGGGAGCAGAAACGGGTGGGCCGAAGAAAGTGGAAAGGTGGGCACTCTGACAAGAAGTCAGTCCATCTGACAGTCACGCATGCATAAAGCGCTCTTAAAAATTTAATCGTCTCATTTCCAGGGCAAAACCAATGCCAATGCCTCCATTTTAAAGACAGACCAGAGAGAGCTGCTTCAAGCACACAGGACCTTATTAGGTTTTAACGGCCCCTTAAGAAGGCGTAAGGCCATTAGTTCGCACAAAAAGGAAAAGATGTTAAAAAAACATGGAGATATTAGTCATTCTAGCCAGAGGAAATACAATAAGGGTCTCATCTTCATTGGTCCCATGCTGCATTCCCAAATGATTGATACACGCTCCACTTTTTTACCGAAAACTCTTCTGGATAGACTCAACATGTTGCATCCCGTTTGATGGTTGCCGTGCTGCCTAGATGGTAAATTATTTATTATATTGCTGTGAAACATCTTTATCACATTTGTGCTGGTTTCTGCATTGGAATAAAAGCGCGCTTGATGGTTGATGATATAATCATGCGGCTCTGAAGTCATTGAGAGAGATGTTTCTTTAAGAGAGCAAAATGAAATATTACTCAATAGGAATATTACTGCATGAATAAATAATATTGTCATCAAGTTGTCTTTATCACACATACATATTCTCTTTCAAAACTATTGAAAATGCATTCAATCGAATAGACGAGTGCGAGAAGAAACATGCCAAGACTGGCCAGAGACGGTTAACGCTTGACTAGCTCTGGTCAGAACTGGATCAACTGGGGGTTTGGGCCCTAAATTAAAATGAAATCACCTTCCTGTCAGTCAAGCTGGTGGACCTCGGCAGTGTGCTGATGTAAGAGGGAAAATGACATGGGAGAGCATTTCAGCAGAGAGTCCAAGAAAGATGTCTGCTGTGAAAAGAACCAGGACCTAATTTGTACCAGAACAAGCCAGATCCAGCCCCTGATGTATCTTTTGTGGTAAAAAATGTCCAAACCTGTCCTATATAGATTATATGTGACTCTAGTTCACAAAAACAGTCATAAACAGCCAAAAATGGTATGGGTCAAAATGATCAATTTTTCTTTTAATGCCAAAAAACATTAGGACATTAGGACAAGTAAAGATCAGGTTCCATGAAGATATTTAGCAAATTTTCTATTGTATTATTATATATTAAAACTTCATTTTTGATTAGTAATATGCATTACTAAGAACTGTATTTGGACAAATTTTTTTTTCAGCCAAATACTTTCCTATCCTAACAAACCATGAATTTATGGAAAATGTATTTATTTAGCTTTCAGATGATTTATAAATCTGACACATATGATTGCTTTTGTGGTTCAAGGTCACATATTTGATTTGAGAGTATAAAGAATCTGTGATTATAAGAAAACAAACAAAGTGTTGAATTTAACCATATCTGGTTTGATAATGTGACATTTATTAAACTTTTCTCTTGGTAAAGACTGAGATCAACAACTTAATAGCATTTACTCTTTATCTTATTAAATGTATTTATTTATTTATTTATTTTTGTTTTCAAATATTTTCAAGGAAACCATAATACATTCTTTGATAAATAATTTCAAAGAACACCATTTATTTAAAATAGAAACCTTTTATAACATTAAAAATGTATTTACCAACAATTTTTATAGTCTTATGCAATTAATTTATAGGTTAATTTAATTGAATTAAAAAGGTTTACCAAAACATTTCAACACAACATAAAAAAATATATAAAATAGCATAACTACATTATGAACAACATAAACAAAAAACAAACAATTGTATCATTATTATTATTATTATTATTATT
>JAUMHI010000046.1:1767531-1784270 GCA_032359435.1 Enteromius unitaeniatus
AAATAGCATAACTACATTATGAACAACATAAACAAAAAACAAACAATTGTATCATTATTATTATTATTATTATTATTCAAGCATTTCACTGCATGTGACAAATAAAACTTAAATTTGAATTTATTAAGATTAATAAATATAAAATGTAGTTTTACACAAACAGTCACAAATTTGCCTCTCCTTGAACTGGATATAATTTACAAATTCCGCTCTAAAGAGAACAGACATTGCCAACAGACCTTCCCAAATGCAAATGCCTGGTTCAGCAAACATCCTCTACACTAGACCTGAAACACAATTAGGATATTAATGCTGAATAGTTATTCTCTAATCAGAGTATACCCAACTACTTTCCATCAAAGCGTGCTAAAAAACTAATCGGTTCCAGAAGAGGTGCTCTTGAGTTGCTTTACGTGTGCAGCTGCGAGCCTGGACTCAATCCCACGCTTAATAAAGGCACCTGAGCCGTGTGGCCAGCCAAAACAAAGCTTTTACACTCAACTGCAACAATGAAGGCTAAAGCGATGCCCTCCTCACAGCTGCGTGCCTCTCTGCCAGCAAAGACAGACAAGGGTGCAGCTCCACCACACTGTGTGAGTGTGTGTGTGTGTGTGTGTGTCTCTCACTGTTTATCACACTCCAAAAACATTGCCAAAACCAGGACAGCCGCAGCAAAGAAACGAGAGTAATGGAGGGGGGTAGGGGGGGAATTTACTTTCTTATCCCATCCCTTGTGCATTAATGGGTCTTTAAAGGAAGTGACGTAATGGAAAACAAGGTTTTCCTTGCTATTTTGAAGTAAACTAGTTCAATCTAGTATGCATACTACAGTAAATTAAATATGCACATTGCAATCCTCTGCTCCCAGTCCATCCAGACTGTATACTGTAAATGAACTGTAAGACCATGGAGTCTTACAGGACCAAGAACTATGCAACTACATGGCGTAAACATGGGTGCACTTTTTAGCAAGGCACAAAATACGTACAAATATGTACATATCACTGCAGTTTCCAAAAGAAACGAACACTAGAACACTTCCGTGTGGGATGGCACGGTCCCATCAGCAAATGCCTTTTTATATCCGTTTTGCATTTGTTAACACTATCGGGTTGAATTTGGTGTAGGGCATATTTCCAACACAATAGAGCATTAACATTTAGTCAGCAATGTGTACCTATATCATTGCAATAAATGTACCAGGGTTCATGTATTGAACCCTGTGGCAAAACATGCAGTAAGGCACATACAAATGGTGTTGCGCAAAAAGTGCACAGAGGTACATATTTTTAGGAGACCAGGTTGGTCTTTAATTTAATGAAAGTCAGCTAAATGGTCTCCTTCTATGTTCTTAATGTACATTTTGGTCTTATTATGAATGGTTTATCAGTACATGTTGTTTTAATGAAAAGAGAGCCTGTTTTTGCTTGTTTTCTTTAAAAGGATTTTCAATGTCGCCAACCACCTGCCACATTGAGCTGTTCACAATCCAATCAATTCCCAATGAAGTATTTAAATCCTGAATATTTTCTCCCACCAAATATTCTGTTTTAGTCAGAAATGGAAGTACAATTAAGTTTAAATCATTTAAATCAGATTAAACCTCATACTAAAAATAATCTAAAACACATAAAAGTCAAGAGAAATGATTCTAAAACAGTTGTCAGTTTGATATCCAATGCATTGAAATACAGACAATTTTACAGTGTCTAAATTGTTTTCCAGATTGCACTATTACATTCTATATCTAAGTTTTCTGATTATGAGATTCAGAGAAGATAATTATGTAAATCCCTTATGTTGAAAAAAGGAAAACAAACTAAATGAGAACAAAAGGGTTTAATTTCATTAGGCACATCTGTAGAGTTTGATGAAATCTTGCATGGACTCAGAATCAGTATCACAAGCGCTTTTATCCTGTATTAACCATCTTTCTGACAGTCACAACAGCGTTCCAGTCATCTGGGGTTAAGGTCAGCCGCCTGAATGATACCTTTTGTCCCGAACGCTTGCCTGAATGGAACTGTATAATTGAATTTCATTATCAATTCATTAATTCACTAGATGTCTGGCTTTGCCTGAGAGCCACCACTAAAGCTTGGGCTTTATACACCCATCAGTGACTTTTATTTTATCTGACCTGACAGGTCAGTGCTATAAAATGCTTTATTCCCTTACTTTATAGAACTAGAGAGAGAGAGAGAGAAAAAAGTAAGTGAAACTCTAATGCTGTTGTGTAGTCAAGAGTAGTTAAAGATGCAGTTCATCAATGAATGCTATTGTAAAAATAAAATAAAATAAAAAAATATAATAATTATTGTTCATGCGAACAATTCGTCAGTGTATGCTATTCTAAAAAAATACAACAAAATTACAAAATTAATCAAAAAAAAAATTTGAAAATTGAAAAAGAATATATACAGTATTTATATGCTTACTGTATGACCTTATAAATAGTAAAACTGGCTGACTGACTAATAATGAATGTTCCTGTAAACAATTCAACAATGCATGCTATAAAAAAATAACAAAAAAATGTATAATAAAAAAGAATAGAATATTGAAAATACAATAAAATCTATTCTTAAATAAATCAAAACTTTATTCTGGTAGGTCCTGCCATACATTACACCAAATTGCTGTCCAACATGCACACATACACATAGCCTGTGGACACATTATGACTGTTTGTACCCTGCATTGCTTTTACAATCAAGGTCAGTGACTAAGGCCTAAATGATTCTGTTTTTCAATTTCTTAGCAATTTGTTCTTTCAATCCACAGGAAAGCCTTCAGCATCCTTCACTGGCATGTTTCATTTAACAAGATACTAAAAACCAGGTTGTATTTTGTTACCTTACGGCCTAGTTTTGCTAAAGTTTGTGAAATGTAAGACATCTGTTTAGATGCTTCCTTCCAACTTTTCCACTGCAGTAGGATCGCTCTCACTTGGTGTTCATAAAGGACTGTTTGTAGCGGACATATGTTCATTTAGCACTGCATCCCAGATGTCATACGAGTGAACATACTCTTTATGCATTCATATGTCATCTCTTCCTGAGAATTGCACTTTTATTATACATACACATCAGCTCTGTTCCAAAACCTTGTGAGCTGTCCTGCTGTCTGCTGCCTACTCAAGCAGATGTCCAACTCAATTGGAACCTTATAAATGTATGATTTGAAAGACTATAGTGCACAACACTTGCACAGGACCCTAAACTAGAGTTTGGTATTAGCATGTTGCTAATTTAATGAACTAATCCAAGCATAACACACAAATAGTTAAGTAGTCAAGTTAAGTAATTTTTAAAGTAGAATACATTTTTATGCAAACAGTGTATATATGATCAGTATGATACAATAAACACATTGATTTAACACATCAATGAGATTACTTCTCATTAATTAATATTACTGCATTTTTTATTAAATATATGCACCCTTGGTGAGCACAAGAGTCATCTCTCTCTCAAAAAATAATAATAAATAGCATGCATGAATAAATATATTATTTGAAAATGCTGTCCAGGTAATACGCTTGCTAGGTAATTCTTGGAGCAGAGTTGTTTTGTTGTCTGAAATCCCTGCAGAATTACATTCAGACTGAATATTCATAGCAAAAGTCCTTGAAAAAGAGATGCACAACCACACCGGTACAAATACACGCATTAATCTCTAAGTCCCAGCTCTGCGTTTGTATGAAACAACCATTGAGTAAAGGTTGGGTTGCCCGGGACAGTTGCGGTAGAAAAGGTGAAGCACTGCTGCTTGGGCCAGAAACACCGGGAAGCCATCCAGAACTCAAGGACGAAGCCTTCGCCATTTGGAGCAAAAGGAGCTGACCCAACAGAGAGCTCTGGGAGGGCCCTGTTCTGCTAAAGAGGACATTTGTAGTTTCAGGGAAGCTGTTGTTCATTTTAATACGCTGAAACAATGCTGCCAAAGCCCACTGGCTTTTTACAGTAGCTCTGCTTCTGGAGAAACGCCAAAACACGGTCACAATGATTAAGCAGGGACTTCATAGTGGCGTTACATACGAATTGCTCATTAATACATTTGCAATGGCAGATAGGATGTTGAAGAATCAAACTATTTCTTCTACCTCAAAGACTGGAAGCAGCTCCTAGTTAGTTACTTATGAAACTTACATCATTACATAGTGTCAAAGGAATTTCACAGCATTTCTACAAAGAAAATCTGTCATCATTTGCCCACTCCGATTTTGTATCAATTCTGTATGAGTGTCTTTCTTTCTTTAGTGGAACATAAGAGGAGACCTATCAAGCTGCAACTGAAATGTAAACCATACATTTAAAAAACACATGAAAACTCAAATTTCCAAATATCGACTGTGCCAAGCATCCATTTCAAAAGGAAACAAGTTCATTCAACTGTTATTCTCTGTCTATCCCTGTGAGTGTTGGAGACAGTCCGGTCCACAATCACGCTATATTATCAGCCCAAAGTTATTCTATACCTCTTCTCCTCTGCAGATCTGTGCGTATGAGCAATGTCAGTGGCCGCGGTCGCAGGAGGTCACAGGTTATCACCGTTCGATAAAAATTGCTTTCTGACAGCCGTAGCTTTATGCCTCTGATCTTGCTCTTTGACACTTCCAATTTTCCGAGATAGAATCACCGTCCTTCTCGCTGTAAATATGGCCAGCCTGACTGCTCACAACATCAAGGGGCTTCAGTAATGGCCCACTGCCTGGACTTCCCGTGGTTCTGCCTTGTCAACAAAAAGCTGTCAGGGACTCATCTAACTTAAGCAGGAGAGCAACCATATGATTAAAGAGAGAGATGGAGAGTCAGGCAGACTATAAAAGCTTGTAGCTGAAGATATATGCCCACAGTACAAGGATGCAACCAAATATTAAAGACTGAAGGAGATCAAACTTACATCCCAATTATATTGCATCTCAGACTGTAGCTATAATATGCTAAAAGTACCAGGATTCAATCAGGTTTACTAAAAAGGAAGCATTTGGGTGTCTGTAACTGTGTATAGATCTAATTTTAAATGTTAGGTGTGAAGTTTACTTTGATGCTTCATAAAAGCCGGTATTGCAAACAATGGCATTGATAATAATAGGTTTATAGTGCATTTCACACATTTCCTTAACTTTACTAGCAGCTGTACAGTTAAATCAGCTGAAAAACAGCCTAACGTTATATAGAATACAAAATACTGTACAATAATTGATAAGCTTTTGCAACAGGGAAAACACATTTCACACAAGGTCATACAGAAATGACCCAATATTACTGTGTTACACATTAGCGGTAATGGTTACTTGATAAAATGCAGTGCAGGGTTCGGTTCTAGATTTACAGAAAACCTGTCAAAAGACAGGAAAACAACAACAGGAGCAACAAAGGGGGCAAAGGACATGATGAATGCTAACAACAGAAAAACCATAAAGCAAATGAATCAACACGGCAACGATACACAAGTGCAAAAGCACAGCACCTTGTTTACAATGCAGATTAAACTACTAAAATGAAATATTACATTGTACTGGTGCGAAAGCAAAGACAATCACCACAGCACTTCCAAACAAATGCCTAAGCCTCTTAGTCAAACACTTGTAAATTCTATCATTCTATTCATTTGTGAATTTCATTAATTCACCTTAATAATTATTTAATCTGACCTTGTTTCACGGGACATACTTCTTGTTATTACTTCCAGTGCAAAGCTGAAATCAAACCAGCTTTATCATTTTTAAAGCTGTTGAAATGCATCCCTTGGGCTTGTTCATTACTTACAATGAGAATATAACTGCCACGCACATTTACCTAGGATCCACTGAATCAACAAAACAGAACAAAATGATAGCTGTCCTGTAAGTTAAACTCCCTATGGATCTCGCACTTGTTCTAACACTTCCGGCAATGTGATGGAGGCAATACTCAAGATGACCTTTCCTGAAAGCCATGCATAATTAGACCCGTGAACACTGAATTTATTTCTACCAGGAAGATTGCCTTTGCTTTTGCTGTTCTATGGCCTGAATAGAAATGTAATTTGTAATGTATGTGTACTTTGACTCCCCTGAGTAGCTGCTTTGTGGCAAAAGGCCTTTTGCTTTCTTTCTCAAGCTCCTCTATGTCTGGACATGGGCCTTGTAATATTTCACGGGGAGAACTTATGGCACTGCATAAATTATGGGACGCAATTGCCAAGAGTGGCCATGTTGCGGGATTACGTACAAGGATCAGCAATGTGTATCTTTAATTACGCTCTGAATTGCTGATTTGTCTGACAAAGTGCATGATTAAGGGAAATCTCTCCAACCCCTCAATAATCCGGTCACTGCTACCGTGAATGGAAAATGAGGAAAATATTTATCTTTGAACCAGACCAATATATTAGCTCTCAGTTTTCATCAATGTCTTTTTTCCGGTCTCTTTCCTTTAAACAAGTAGGCCACCTCAATTTATTTTGCTTAACAACCATTTGTCTGGGGTGTTGCATGTTGATAATAATGCAAAAACACACAGAGGATAGGAAAGGAGCAATGCACAGAGACTTGACCCAGTATTTTAAGCTACGCCAATTTTTTTTAGCCAATCAGGGGTGTATTTTAAAAGCAGTACTCAATATTTTACTTTAAGCCAGCAGAGAGTAAAAATCCCCCAAACCGGTGCTGTTGTTTGAAACACAAGGTGTTTTTGGTTCAATGATGTTTTATCTTACTATACCTGAGTTAAAAGGAGGAAACAAAATTTTGCTAACAAGCCTGAGAACATATGACTCAAGTTGCCATGCACTGACCCGTGTTTCCTACCCATTAGAGGGGAACAGCTAGAAGCGGAAAGGGGGGGAGACAACACAATTTTTTTCGCCTCACATCGACTGGACATTTACCTCTTGTTCCCCGCAGTAGTAATGGATTTTAGGAGGGCGACGGATCATACCTCACATTCTCGGGAGCCGGAGATGGTGTAGGTACAGGGTCCTGTCCCATTGACCAGTACGTCCATGGTCTCAGAGTTTGTGGGTTTGTAGTCCACATAATATTCCTGAAGTGGGGAGCTGAGGGTGCGCTCTGTCTCCCGTGCCTTTTTCCGGCGTTTTCTCACCATGGAATGCTGCTGCAGTTGCTTCATGCTGCTTGGATAACGCTTCCAGGAGACATAGATCACTAGCAAGATCATGGCCACGGATAGAAAGAGGGCGACGCTACCGGCAATTATCTTGTGGAAGGAAACATGCTCAAAGTCCTGCTCAGGGATGGGTGGGGATGCAGCCGTTGGGGAAGGGGCAACAGCGTTGTTGCGTGTTATTTTCTCATTCACCCTAAACATGGTTGGCAGGGGGAAACGTCCAGGTTTGGATTGGGAGCTCACAGTGGAGGAGATCGGCTGGTAAGGAGTGGGGGTCATCTTACAGATTCCATGCGTGTCAACAGCCTCGATGACTTTCTCACCTTGAACCTCCTTTGGTCCAGCACAAATCATGGTGGTCTCCTTGTTCCCCTTGAAGTTCCTCAGCCAAGCTACAAGGGGGCATAAGCTGGGGCTGCATTCCCAAATGTTACCAGCTAGACTGATGGAAGTAAGAGAGATCCAAGCTGATATGGCCTCTTGAGACACATTGCTTAGCTTATTGGAGTCCAGATTAAGAGTCTGCAAGTTAGGGAGACACTGGAAGATGCTTGAATCCAACACCTGCAGGTCATTTCCAGAAAGATCCAGCTTTTGCAAAGAGGTCCAGGTCCATGTAATTCCCTGGGTTATCGACTTTATCCGATTCCACTGCAGATACAAAGCGCGGAGGTTGTTCAGCCGTGGGAAATGAGAAAAATTGATCTTTGAGAATTGGTTGTGCTCCAAGTGCAACTCGGTCAGTTTAAGAAGTCCCGCAAATGCGTTACGGGTAAGACTTCGCAGTCGATTGTAGCCCAAGTCAAGGAACTCTAGGTTTCGACAATCCTGGAACACTCGCATGGGAACCGTCTTGAGGGAATTCGATCTGATGTGGAGACTCAACAGTTTGCGCAAGCCCTGGAACTGATTCGGCTGCAGGACTTGAAGTTTGTTGTAGGACAGGTCCAGATTGCGTAGGTTGGGGATCGAATGGAACGAGCTGTTTTCCAAATGTGTGATCTTGTTGGAGCTGAGGATCAACTCCTTTAGTCTTCGGACACCCTGAAAAGCTTGTTTGTCCACTGCGTTGATGTAGTTGTGGTCCAGGTACAGCCAGACCAACTGGCTGAGGCTGGCAAATTGACCAGCCCTGAGGTTCACCAAGCTGTTGTACCTCAGAGAGAGGCCCTGGCATCCCACAGAAACATTCTTTGGCACATCGCGGAAGGCATTTGACTCGCAATATACTATTTTGCCATCGCAGCGGCAGCTTCGGGGACATGGTTTCTCTCTGACTCTGCCTTGGGAAGCCAAGAGCCAGGCCTGCACGAGCAGGGGGATCATCAGCCAACGGGATCTCACCAGGGATCCTGCATTAAACACAAAGAGAAAGAAGGGATAAGCCATGATTCGGTCAATGCTGAATCCTAGTCTTTTGCATTTAGTCAAAACTGATGATAACTTACTTACAAGGATTAGTACATACTTAATTAGTCCCGCTGCGCAGTTTGCACAAAGTAGGTTATCAAATTACATAGCCAGTGTTTACTGAATAAAATCTTGCACGTAGGAGTAAAGTAAGAACTTTGTGTTGCTTCAAGTCAAAAATGTACTTACCTTCTCTTCATCTGCCATTAATGTGATTACTATGCAAATTGTTGCTCTAGATCAGCATTTGGCATTCTGAAAATACACAGATGTCAATTGATTTTCCTGGTTTATGTACTTTAATTAAAAATGAAAGTGAATATACACCTTTACCTTGAAGCAACCAAAAGCTCTCAATGGGCAAGTGTAACTTTTTTCAAATACGGGAGTAAAAACATTCCCCCTAAGGTTTCTTAATAACCATAATTACAAACTGACTCGAATAAACTCTCTTTGGTAGAGAAACCAGACTGTTGACTTGAAAGAATACTGTTCTTTATTTTCATGATTCATAGTAGGATATCAAAAAGAACTGGGAAATTCTTTTGATAAAGAGGACTACAGTATCAAGCAAGATTAACTGCAGATGACAAATAGAGAAACAACTATCACAACAATACAGAAGAGACTGAAGGGGAGAGAATTGAGTGATTGAGCCCACATGTCCTTGCGATTGTTTTGTTCTGTAAGGAGTCTAAAGTAAATGTGTTATAGTGCAAGGTAGCTGAAGTTTATAGTTTGTTTTGTTTGTTTCTCAGTGAATATATTCAAGATTAAAAAGTTTTCCTAGTAAAAGTCAATTTTACCGCTGCTTCTAAATCTAAAGTATGAGAAAATACTGCTTTATACAGTACAATATAGACTCTTTTGAGCACTGAGCCTTTACAACTGGACACAATACGTAATCCACCTCCACATGCACTTCTCTAGACCCATTTCACATTGTAACACAATGAAGGTTGTAATAATATGTAATCATGTAAACATAAAAAATAACTTTCTGATTAAGTACTATGTACTATAATCTAATAACAAGCAGTGCTGGGAAAATTGCTTTTAAAAAGTAATGAATTACAAGAGAAGTACTTTTCATGGAAAATAATGTGTTGTTACTTTTGTGTTACTTTTCCCTCATCTGGCCTGGTTTGCTTTATTTAATGAAATAAAGGATATTGTTCAACATTTATAATTGTAGCTGGTTTGCAATTCACTGTTGCTGATCGTTTTGAGGAAAACTCAATCTGTTTCTGTGCAAGTGAGATCAGTACATGCGTGTTCACATTTAGTCCAAACATCAGTTTACGAAGTGCACACAACATCTCTGCACTTTCTCCTTTTTTCTCTCAATATGGGGACAGGAGAGCTGACAGTCATTAGAAAAAGCATTGCTAATTTGAAGGTAAAAAGTAATACATGGCTTTGAAAAAAGCAATCTGTTTACATAACATGTGCTACTTGTAATGCATTACCCCCAACACTGATTACAAGTGCTTAATTTTTGGAATCTGATTACGCAATCCAGATTACATGTAATTGGTTACTCCCCAGTACTGTGAAAAACTCACCACCAAAATACTCTAGGTACTGTAGTTGCCAAGGCATTTATGTGTGGTTAACCATCCAGAACACATTTTCTAGACTAACGTAAAGCATTCTAGCCCTTAAAATTGTCCACACGTCACTTGGGAAGGCCAGAACAGCCTAATTAGAAAAAGAGAGACGGGTAAATCAATTTGGTCTCTGCAATATTACCAGCTACACGGAACACCTTGGGCAAGATCACACGAAGTTATGCAAAGGTACACAAGGACGCAAGGAGCAACTGTATAGCCCAATAGGGTTTGCATGCAAATTCTCAAAGTTTTAATTAACTCTCACATCGTAGCGTCTGAAGTCACCCTCATGAGTCACGCTTTAAGTACAAAAAGAGCCAACCTGAAAACCTCCATTTAATTTGTCTTTCTCCGCATATATGCATGATAACATAAGTGCATCTTGGCCTCCCCCACCTTCCTACATCCAATTCATCACGATAAAGAAACCGCAGCCAAGATGCAGTCAAATAGTGCATGTAAACCAGCCCTTGATCTTAAAACTCATTCATCATGCCACCAACATTAAAACACATCCACATCTAGGTCTCAGAACTGCAGTTTCTGCAAAGCCTTTCTTGTGGTAAAAGCAATCTCACAGACTGGATGCCAGATACCCATGGGAAAGAAAAATCTAAATGAGATCCCTTTAATATCGCAATTGTTTTTGCAATCCGGCAAAGGGGTGAGCAAAGAGAGACTTTTAGTGTCTCTGGTTGAGAAAAAGACCTCAGTAATCTCATATATGTTTCTTTTATGTCTCAACATCTTAAGATATAAAAGACGTCTGTGATCAAAAGTTAAACACAAGCATTTCCAGTGAAATTCTCCCAAGGTCAAATGATCTGAGCTGCTATCCGCATTCATTTTATAGTTTTTCCACTAAAGAAACTTTTGTTGTATGGATGGTAAAGGGTCTTTATGGAACCACTGATGCCAATAAAGAACCTTTTAATTGTGCAATCCCTGGAGATAGAGATCTGAGATCATCATGAGCATTAATTCAAAGTCTTCAGCTGCTTCCATCGCTGTCTAAGTGATATAAGTGAGATAGGACAGCAAACAGTACCTACTTTGCATTTGCATCTTTGCATCCAAAAACACCCGGTTAGTGATATATTGTGAAAAAACTATTTAGATTATTAAAGTATTCTTTACACTAACAAGAAAATGTGTTTTTTGTGGAACGCAAGATGGTGTTCCAGTAAGGAGAAAATCTAGTAAGGAGCTATGAAAGAGCGATATCTGAGCAACACAGTTTTCCTCTTGGTAGATGGATTGATTTGTATGTCTTCATTATGCACTTCCTCGTGCGATTTTCATCACTAATAGTGCATACAATAAACTACACGCATAATTTAAAGCACATACAGCATCACCAGAGCCCAGTGGAAAAGCTCCCTGTAACGGTGGCCAACTTTTCCAGTGTTAATCCCATCTGTGATTTGTTTCTGCGTGAGCAGGAAAAGCATAATCCCAAAACAGCAGTGCTAATCTCACACAAAGATAATCTGACACAAAATTGAACAGCTCTGAAGTAATCCCATCACATTCAAAGAGGAGCCCACATGAAACAGTCACAAAAGTGATCTCACATTTACAATACTTTTTTTTCTATATTCCTCCTATCAAATTTAATGATATTTCCATCACCCACATTTTAATTTTCTTGATGGACCAGGTCATAACTGAGAATCTGTCTTTGCAGTTTAAGCAATCAAACCTGAAAAACTGATACGGCAACTTCTTTTGTCCATTTCTCTCTGGCTGACATGTTTTCCGTCTCTCTCCCCAGTTATCTCTTTTGACACCCTCTCCACTCTATTATCTGGAAAAAGCTCTTAGATGTATAATAAGGGACACTTGATGTGTCCAGACGTCTTTCAGTGGGCTGCAGTAATGCGAGACAGGTAGGGAGAACGAGAGGAGGGGGATTGAGGAATTAGCTTCGGGTCTTATCCTTTCTGTAGCACTGTAATATCGCACTGAGGTACTTAACAGGAATATGACAGTAAGTAGTTGTTCTTCATGCTGTGCTATTATCATATTGCTTTACAGCTTGTTTGAGCGTGCCAGCGTGGGACAATGGTATCATCCTCATAGAGTGACAGATATGGCAACATTGCACGCTACTGACATGACAGTTAATTCTGAAGTTTATTTAAAAAACAAACAAACAAAAAAAACCGTAAGACCTAAATGAATGAATAAATAAACAAACAAACAAAAAGATTAAACAGGTGATTCTCGCGCTGTCAAGAAATGCATAAACCACATTTCAGTAAAAAAAAAAAAAAATCGGAAAATAAATAAATAACAATAAATGAAAAATACTAAATCTCTCAATGTCAATAAATGCCATTGGATTAAATTGAAAGTATGCTGATTTAAAAATGAAATCAATGTGTGCACACATGATGATTTTCATTACTGGATTACAGTAATGAGAATGCTTTAACTTATTTATGTATTTATTTGCACATAAAGGTCATCATAATCATGAAATACATTGTAATGTCCTTAAAATTTCTAAAAAATATATTTTCTTTATGCAACATATATATATATATATATTGCCATATAAACTGGCCTTTTCATTGCAAGGTTGACCCAAACATTTACATACTTTATCCTTTTGCTTTATTCTTCAAAGCCAGCATTAACAGTGTCACAGAACGAGTGTGAGCTGATGAGTCGAGCGAACAGCACACCTGTGAGGCACAGCAGTGAACATCCACCTACATCATCCGCTCAGTAAACAGCCACAAGGATGCTACGACACCCAGCCATTATAATGACAATTATATTCTGAACACAAAGAGTCACATTTGTTTCATCTATTCACTCGTACACACTTCCAGCACCATTTCATTAAGTCATACTTGAATGAACGACTTTTCCATATTATACAGGGCCATCACTGGAAAAGGAAAGGGGGCGGGGTGTTATTTATGATCTGATTATGATTATTTATGATGGGGACAACAACCTGTGCCCTCAATAAATACATAATGATTTTAAAGGCATCTGAAGGGACGATATTCTCTCAATCCTCAAATTTCAAACAGAAAAAAGGACCAACAAAATAGGCAACAGTTAAAAGACTACAACAAGACCTCTGCACTCCAAGCTACATGAATGACAGCATAAAATCAAACAGCAAATCACAGCTTTCCACTACAACAGTATCATTTGCTCTGAATCATCAATCAAAATCTGCAGGGTTTTTTTCTCTCTTGAAGGATGCAAGAACTGACAGCATTCTTAATGCATAATTGCAGGCTTTACCTGTCCTTCACTAAATGCATAGTTCATTGAATGCAATATAGTGAAGTATAGAAATGCAGTGCATATGCCTAGAGTTCCTAAAATGAAATCTGCAAGGACACATCTGAGGCAACACAGATTCTCTCCAGCAGATGCGAGTTCTACGAGAATCTACGAGCATCAAATCTGACCAGGACAGCAAAACATCTGATAGATGGAAAGACAGCCTGTTGATCACACAACACTCGTGCAAAATCTAATACATGGTAAACGTGAGGTCTGCAGGTATGCGTGATGAAAGTTGCACGCTATCAAGGACAGACTCAAAGATGCTTCATTCATCTGGAATCATTCAACGCGCTCAGAAATCCCACAGCGATGCTATTTTAAGAAGCGATTTTAGGGTTTCGATACACCTAGTATATCCTAACTGTATCCAAAGAGCCAACAGACGACACGAATTCATTTCGACTCGTTCAAACATACCCATCTCTGCGTAAATGTCGCGTTTCCAGCAGATTTTACAGCCTTTCGATGTGCGGTTCCAGATTCCGCATGGCACCGTCTTCAAACACACTCAGAAAGGAGCACCTGCCCAAAGCTGCGGTGCCCGAGATGTTGGCGAGGGTCGGAAAACTCCGGCAACGGCGGCGTTATTTCAATCCCGCTGCTGCGCCGCTGCGCAACATGTCCAAGTGAACAACGGAGAAATCCTAAGCGCTCTTTCCAGCGTATAAGACAAGCATTAAGGCTTTGCTTAACCGGAACGTCCTTAAAAGAACATTTCCAGAGAGTACGCGTGTGTGTCGGTTATTTACTTCGCCTCAAAATACCCTCCACTTGGTTGGAAAGTTTGGAGAGATTTGCGCAAAAGCGCACCATCGGATGCTCGCCAAGGTGCGCAGCTATGAAGAAAGCCACGCGAGGGATGCAAACATCTTTCTCATGTCCTGTAAAAAAACAAACAAAAAAAAAACAAGAGCTGTGCGCAGGATGAGTGATGTATTCCTGATATCTGCTGATCTCACAGGAGCGTAGAGCTGGTGCTGTAAGCCACATTCAGAGCGCTTTTCTTTCGCCGAATATCTGTCAAAAACAGAAGAAGGTTTTAAGAGGAGTGCGCGAGTGAGATTGCACTCAGCACTGGTGCAGTCATTGCTTAACCTTCTTTTGCAAGTGCTATGCATCGGATTGCCCTCTTCTGGTGGGAAAAGGCGACATGTATCGCCCATTCTCAGCATTTGCCCGTAAATAGGGAGGCTAAGTATTCTTGAGCGCGTCTTTGAAATGACGGCATAAAATATTAACATGCGATAATTGCATTTATAGGGCTACGCGTGATTCATTATGCCACAGAGGCGTAATGTACGGTTTAAAGGTCCTTATAGCATTTAATCTACACTGCTTCTTTTAAACTGATTAATTCATATTATTGCATATGTTCCAGCTTAATGCCTGGAAGGGTCTATATACTGTATAAGTTATATAATTTAATGAAGCTTGGTTATAGCTGGCTCATGCTACAGACCAACGCATTACATGCTTGTATACTGTATGTATTTATATTATTTATCTTCTGTATATCTAGTGGTTTTGAAATAACATTTGAGCACCGCATTTTCACAAAAACAAGAATGCTAGGTTTCATTATTATTAGCTTAAAATCGAAGTCAACATAAAATCAAACGATTCCTTTACTTTCAATAATCCATTCAGTAATTTACATTCTCCTGATCTTATTATAAATGGTTTATCAGTGCATTTTATTCATATATATATATATATATATATATATATATATATGCCGTATGCAATTCCATAAAATATATATATATTTTTTTATTGAAACAATATTTATTTATTTATTTATTTTTGATTGTTTGTGTTTTGAAGTCTCTTTTGCTCATAAAGACTGAATTTATTTTTATAATAAATACGTTGATATAATTAGATATTATGACATTTTAAAATAACTTTTCAATATTAAAAGAAATTTTTAAAATGTAATTTATTTCTGTAATCAAAGCTCAAGAGTCAAGAGTTTTCAGTATCATTATATTATTAGAAATACCTTCTGTGATCATTACCAATACTATATATATGAGGAAAAATTTTATTTTATAATATTAATATGTTATTTTGGATCAAATACATGCAACCTTGGTGAGCATCATTTATTTATTTTTTAATTAAATAAATAAATGAACAGATTTGGAGAAATTAGGCACTTGCTCAGCAATGCAGTCAATGGGTAGCGTCAGAATGACAGTCCAAACCAACCTGCTCTCATATAAATATGTACCTCTAAATATATTTTATAATATTATTATGCTATTTTGGATCAAATACATGCAACCTTGGTGAGCATCATTTATTTATTTTTTAATATTAATTATTCCAATTTTTTTTTTCAGGATTTTTCAAACCCCATAAAATACAAAGTCAAATGTCCAACAAGCAGTCAAGAAGAAGAAGAACATTGGACATACAACTTGGTTTGGTATTTCACTTTACAATGCTATTAAATTCAGACATTTTCCAATGTGTCCTAATATGTTTTGAGGCCACTGTAGATTGAAACCGCTGGGAACATGAACAAGGATGCATCAGTCTGGAAGGACAAAAACTATTGCCAAGCAACACAGAGACCTTTATACATTGTGACATCAGCTTGCACAGCAGAGCAGGAGGTCTGGATTCACAAAGACTGTCCAGCTGTAACATAAAAGGCATTTATCTGACAATCCTTCATTATGAAACCCCTTTTAAAAGCAAATAATGGAAATGCAAGCAAGCTAAACAAGTGAAAAGCATTTTTAAAGGTTACCCCGGTTTACATAAACAGTTCATTTCTGTTTGCAAGCCACTTTAACAAACATCCCACTCACTTTATGAAGCAGTTCAAGAGAATATGACCTCCTAACAGGGGCGGATTAAGAAATTTTGGCCCCCTGGGCCTGACATGGTCTTGGCCCCTCAACCCCACGCGTGCACGCGCACACACACGCACGCACTATGCAAGAAATACTGTATACTGTGAACAGACATGCACACTGTACTGTACAGAAGAGTGCACATACTGCACACACACACTATTAGGTATACCACACAGACAAGCACAGGTTTCACACAGACACAGGTAGGGGGAGGGGATAAGTATTCATGAAAACAGGTAGCCTAACATTAGTGAATGGGTGAATTCTGGAAATAACAACCTAAAAATCTTACACAGTGCACCTTTAAGCAAGGGGTTTCTTTCGTGCTTTCAATTTCGCAAAATCATCCACCACATCATTGAAGTCCAACTCTCTTGTCAGCTCACTCTCAATTGCCATTAGAGATAACGCATTTAATC
>JAUMHI010000046.1:1798185-1810982 GCA_032359435.1 Enteromius unitaeniatus
ATGATCCTTTCAGAAATCATTCTAATATGCTGATGTTTTATTATCAGTGTTGGAAACAGTTGAGCTGCTTCATAGTTTTTTTTTTAGGATTCTTTGATCATTAAAATAGTAAAAAGAGAAGCATTTATTTCAAATGGATAATAATGTTCAGATCTACTGTTACAGTAGTTTACTGTTTCACTACTGTTCAGAAGTTTGGGATCAGTAGATTTTTATTCTTTCTCCTTTGAAAGAAATGAATACTTTTATTAACAAAGGAACAAAAAAGTCACAGCATAGATTTACATTTTAGAAATGTTTTATATTTGGTAAAAAAAATATGTTGTTTTTTACATGTTTTTCATCAAAGAATCCTGGGGAAAGCAAAAAAAAAAAATAATTCCAAAAATATATTTGGCTGACATTCCAACATTGACAATTCTAGTAATAAATTAGCATATTAGAATGATTTCTGAGAGGATCATGTAACACTGAATACTGGAGTAATGATGCTTTGTATCACAGGAATAAATTATATTTTAAACTATATTCACACAGAAAGTAGTTATTTTAAATTAGAATAATATTTCACAATATTACAGTTTTTTCTGCATTTTTTATCTAATAAATGCAGCCTTGATGAGCAGAAGAAACATCTTTAAAAACCATTAAATATCTTACTGACCCCAAATTTTTGAACGGTAGTGTATATATAATTAGTGCTGTCAAACGACTAGTGGCAATTAATCACATTGAGAAAAGTTTTTCCTTATGCATAAAATATTTGCATATACTGTGTGTGTGTGTATATATATATATATAATATCAAGTATAATAAAATATATAGACATACATGCACATATAAATGCTAATAATATATATTCTTTATGTAAATAATAAATAAACAAATATATTACATAAAGAAAAACTTTTATTTTGGATGAGATTAATTATTAATGAATCATATGACTGCACTATATATATAAATATATATAAAAGAATAAATGAATGAAATTACCCCAAACTTGAACACAAAAAAAAAAAATCAGTTCTAAAATGTGAAATACAGCAAAAGTGACTAATGACTAATGATAATGACTAATGATAATGATATTTTATTAGTCAATAAAATGACTAATACTATAACATGGCTGATTTGCATACAAATTAAGTATGTTTGTGGTGAAAACAACAATACTGTCCAGATTTAGATGCAGATTGCACATTTAAACAGGATTGTAGGTGGTTAACGAATATGACAGTGTTTTGTTCTGAAATACTGTGAGCAGTTTGCCCAGATGACTTTAACACTTTACATCAGTATCGGCTCAACATCCTTTTTATAAAATGTGCAAATAATTCCACCTCAGTTTGCCGTGTCGCATTCGTTCAGTCTCACAGAACCGACACAGTTAGTGACTGTGATTACCTGAAACAATTAGTCATCTTCAAAGAGATCCTGTTTCACTTTCCTCGGTCACCGTCTGATAGCTTCAACTTAAAAAAAAATGGCGTGGGAAGATGAAAGCAAACTTGATGCTTTATTCACTGGCTTATTTTAAGAGACGTTTTGATTATCTCTGCTTTCTGTCATGAGCAGGATGTCAGCAGGACAGAAAACAAGTTAATTAAAAGAGCGTGAATGTCCAGGTGGAATTATGCATCTTCAGAATGAGAACCGGAAAGAACAGACAGTATGACAGTGAGAAAATGAGGAGAGGGGATTCTGATGTCTAGGGGGGATGAATCGCAACCTATTCACTTTAGGAAGATAGGTCTGCCACTGTATACTGTGTTTACCAGTTATCTTCGTCTCGCTGTCTAGCCAAAGTGGAATATGCTGCAAGAAATGAATTTCTTAGAAATAAATGTGCTCAAAGTACAGCGAACCCAGCACCTTTGGACTGTCCTTAGAGAAAAAAGCCAATCATTTTAAGAATTTCATCAGTTTAATCAATTCAGTTTTTAACCGGACAAAATAAACGACTTGTGAATTAGAGAATAAATGACTAATGTGGACAGAAATGCAATTTAAATATGAATTCACTACCTAAATAAAAGTCCAATTTTAAAATGACTCAGCACTTACATTTAAACTTAATGTTTAAAAGTTTTTTATTTCAAAATGGGAAATCTGTTGAGAATCCTTGAACATATTGCTA
Organism: Enteromius unitaeniatus; assembly: GCA_032359435.1. Classification (NCBI taxonomy): domain Eukaryota; kingdom Metazoa; phylum Chordata; class Actinopteri; order Cypriniformes; family Cyprinidae; genus Enteromius; species Enteromius unitaeniatus. The sequence goes on from JAUMHI010000046.1 coordinate 1,800,327, forward strand.
ATTAGGACACATACTGGAGTAGTTCATACACCTTAAACTTTTACGTTAAGTAGAAAAAAATAAATAAATATATTTTAAATATATATATATATATATAATTAAATGTATTAACTATAATGTTATAATGTTAAGAAATTAGACCTTATTTACCAGAATAAAATATAAAAATAGCTGAAAACGTTACAGTTTCCTACAATCTACAGTGACATTTATTCCAACTGCATTAACTGATAATTGTGCTTGAAGTTCATAAAGGTAATACAGGAAATATTTATACCTTTCAAAATGCATTTGTCACACTGTAAGACCATTTAAAATAAACAAAACCAGTTAACATGGTTAAAAGTGTTCAAATAAATGGTGACCAGTTACAGCGTGTAAAACTATATATTCCTTATTACAAGCTGATAGTAAAAATACACACGTCCATTTGCCAACTTCCAATTTATACCAGAATGAAAATGTATGAATCGCTGTCGCAATAATGGTGTTTCCGGTGGGACAAGATTTCAAGCAATGACAACATGTGGGTGTATCAATTTGCCTTCAATTTGGGCCGCTCTCACTCGCTGTAATGATCTGTCAAAAGTCACAGTGAACCCAAAACTGAGACAGATTATACCACGCTCATGCCAGACAACAAAGATTGTAAAAGCACAAGAGGGTCTTTTCAATCCAGTTATGACACTGAATCTGCCAAGTCGTTATGTGACATATGCCCAGACAAGCATTCGTGCTACTAGTCAGGAAAAAAAAAGAAAAGTCATTTGGAATATTGGAATCATGGCTTAGGTTACAAGAACACAACATGTTTGTTATAAATTCCCACGTTGCTTTAAGGGATATAAATTACAAGATGAGTCCAATTTATTCTGCATCAAGGCGATACCAGAGGCTCTGGCATTCAGCGAAGTCATCGAGCAAATCAGATAATGCCAGTTTCCCCTGCAGTAACAGTTGTATAGCAACGGCAGATTTAGTTTAATGGAGTGCTAGAATGAACAGACTTCGCAATAAATGCAACAAAATAAGACTTTAATGGTTCTGTGAGTGGCTGTAGACAATTATTGTACCCCTCTGCAGAATCAAGAGAACTTGAAATGCTTTAGTTACAGAACAAACCCACTCTTGGATTTAAAGCACATGACCACAAAAACAATATTATATAACCATAGGTGAATGTACACCCCTCAGGCCATCCAGGATGTAGATGAGTTTGTTTCTTTATCAGAATAGCATAGCGTCCCTTGTCCACCAATGTATTCTCTGCAGTGAATGGGTGCCGTCAGCATGAGGGTCCAAACAGCTGATAAAAACATTGCAATGACACACAAACAGTCTATTAATTAATAGCATGTTAAGTGAAACAGGTTCATCATTAAGATGTTTTTAACTTCACACAGTTGCTTCCAGCTAAAATATGAGTCCTCAATCCATAATATTGCTTTTTTCCTGTGAACAGGTCAATCAGGGGGCGGTTTTACCAAGATGGAAAGAAAAGCCGAAGTCTAAAACAATTCAAATGGGGATAAATCGGTTCCATAAACCACGATTTAAGTTTACACAATCTCAATAATTCGATCCAGGTTCAGTGAGTCAAGATAATTTGATGCACAGTCTTATTCTTAAGCAGCCCTTAATTTTGATTATGGATCAAATCGATTTATGGCAAACATTCCGGTTATATAATATTGATCTGTAATGTTAAAAAGCCATGCAAATATATACATTTTGCTGTCAGGAGTGGGTGAGTAAATGAGCACTGCTGACTAAACAGATGGAGTAAAATATACATTTAGCTAAAATCTTTATTTTTGAATATTGTGGTTATGCTTTATTTAATCTTTATTTAGATTTTGATGTGGGAGGATTAAGCAGGGCTCAAATTAAGGGGGGTGGCATGACGTTTTTTTAAGGATATTTGCATTAAGCTTAAATATTTAAATGTATTTGTAGTATACTAAGCATGAAATAAATGCATTTCAAAAACATTTTAGTATGTTTATTCTTCACTAGGAAACACTTGACAAGATGTTTGGACTCTCATTCTGACGGCACCCATTCACTGGTGAGCAAGTGACTTCTCCAAATCTGTTCTGATAAACAAACAAACCCATCTATATCTTACATATCCTGGGGGTATATTTTCAGCAAATGCTCATTTTTAAGTGGACCTTTGCTTTTGATTTGCCTTGAAACCAAAGTCTGCAATCAAGAACTCAGAATGAACTTCAGAAGCAAATGAGCTGAGCTGCTATCCACATTCATTATAGCTCTGTACTCGTACTGTATATGGGTGACTGTTCATCTATTACTATTATTATTTGTTTAAAGACATTGTAGGAGCAACACCTGAGACTGTGTCGCTGTGTTAATCCGACTCTTTATAATGTGAACGATGTTACTGCTTCCTCTCAAAGGTTTCATCCAGCTCAAGATGCTGTCTTGTTTTTTGATGTCTTCAAAGCTAAATCTTAATTCAATCGCAAATGCTGTGTTCTCCATCTGACAAAACAGTTTGCTGAATGAATTATTTAATTCTAATTTCAGATAAAACATGATGTGTGGAGGTTTATCTTCTTTTTCTGTTGATTTTTCAGAACAGGGGAAACATCCTGTTACTGATTAAGACTGAACATTTGTTCAGATGTTAATACCTTCGATAAATCAACATGTTGTCTTCTTTCATTATGATTCATAAAGCTGATGAAGTCATTTTCTGATCTGTTCCACTTCATTTATGGCAAAAAAATAAAATAAAATACAGTAAAATCTGCGAATGTTACTGTGAATCAAAAGACTTCATTAACTTGATTAAACCAGTTAAAGCAGATTTTTTATTTGTATTTTTGGAATTGCAAAAGCAAGTAGCTACGACAACGTTTTAGTGCCACCAAAAAAAAAAAGAAAAGAAAAAAAATCTAAAACTATGAGATTAAAGTCTAAATATTACGAGAATAAAGTCAGCCAACATTGGGAGCACCCGGAGATATTCCAGTCTCAACAAGTCTATACAGTTTTACAGCGAATATATACAAACAATATGTATATTATTACATGACATATATATTACAGCCTGACATATAGCTGAAATAGTTTTAGTTTAAGCGAAATCAATCATTTTCACGATTATAAATTAGTCTATAGCCTGTTTTCCCATGTCTTCTGATGTTCCTTCACTTTTATATCTTGCTATACACTTGAAAAACATTAATTTGAAAGCTGAGCTTTTTTTATATCAAAAGCAACAGAGCAGAACATTATTGTAATTGCTGGGTATCTGGCGTGCTACAAATAATGAATAAAATACATTAAACATTATACCAATCATTTACTGTATTATAGACTACCATAAATAAAACAGCTTGTGGATAGTCATTTAATGCCTACCTCAGAAAACAAAACAACATAACTTATGTTAACGAGCCGGAGTCCACTTCAACCTGTAGAACGTTTTATTAATAGGCTACATGTGAAGACTCCACAGACATTCTGCAGAACTAGTTGGTGGAATTTTCACACATTTACAACTTTCACAAACACAACAGTATACTTTAATAAAATGACTCACATAAATACAGCAATCTTATCAGTAAAGAGCTTGAACAACACATTACTGTAAGACACCATTTGTGTTTCGCTATAAAACTCAAAGCTGAGACTTTCTTTTAAAAGTCTCTACAAATAACGAATCCATTGGAATACATTAAATATTATTTCCAAGCATATTGTCCCGGCTAATATTACACATGATATAATTTCTGCTAATAATCCCATATAAATGTCTACAGCGCCCCCCAAAGGAATGTTGACTGAGTGTGTGAACTGATGTTAAGATCAAAAGTTGTTCCTGTTCAGTCATTTATTAAATATCATATTGTTGATATTAAGCGCTTTCAGCGAGTTCTTAGATCTCATCCCAGTAAGATGACGCACTATTCAAATATGCCTAACTTCCGGTGGCTTTCTCTCAATCCAGGTCATTTGCAAGTGCACTATACTAACCATTATCACTTTAATTTCAAAGATTTTAATTTTTAAACATTCGGCTTTATTCTCATAATATTTCAAATTTAATCTTGTAGTATTCCGATTTTATTCCCGTAATTTCTGCTTTATTCTCGAAATATTATGACTTTAATTTGGTCAAGTTTTTATTTTTTTGGTGGCAGTAAAACGCTGTCGTAATGGACTGACCTAAGCCAGTCTTTTTTCAATTTCAAGCAGCATTTTAATCCCACCCTAACAACTACTGCTGTCAATCAATTAATTGTGATTAATCACATCCAAAATAAAAATTGTTGTTTACATGAGTGTGTACTGTGTACATTTATTATGTGTATATATAAATACAAACATATGCATGTATATATTTAAGAAAAAAATATTTTACTTATTATATATATTTATCTAGAATATAAAATGTAATAATATAAATGTATATACATGTAAAATGCTTTATATCAAATAATAATAAATCAAAAAATAATAAATAAGCACAGCACATGCATATACATATATTATGGAATTTAAAACTTTTATTCTGAATGCAAATTTTAAAGACTTAGCAACCGTTTGCTCATTTCCTACACTAGCAAGCATCCACATGTAAGTGACCCTAGCAACCATGAGAGCAATTTAGCAAACAAACAATGTGATAAATAAGTCAGATCAATTTAGCAACTGTTGTCTCATTTGCTGCACATCAATGTCTAATTTCATTCATTTTACTTCAATTCACTTCTCAAACTGTCAATACAGCTTCTTGCATTTGCTTTCTCAAAAGACGTCTCCTCACAGCGGACAGAGAAGCATTCTGATCTGCTGTGAGTTTGATCTGAATTGTCTTTTCTCCTCTGGCCAACATTTTCATCAGTTCCAGTTAATGCCTTCGATATACTTGTGGAGCCGGATCAATCTGACCTCCATAAGCCAGCTGGATATGATTCCATTGACCCTGTCTCTCTGACAAATTGTGTCTAATATGGTTTTTGTGGCACTATCTCATTGCTGTAATCTCTTATACGGCAGGACTGAAGGCCCTGGGGTCTTTAAAGTTGTCTGTCATTTTACTCTTAAATCCAGTTATGAATTTGGCGTTAGAAGGACAGCATTGTGTTACTATATTACCGGATGACACTTGACCCAGTTTTGGACCCAATTCATCTGCATACTCCATCATGAAGGCATTTTCATTCAGTCCTCATTGTGTCAAAATAACCTTTGTAATACTCAAGAGATGTTTTATGTTGTGATATGACATAATGAAATAATGGTTAATTGACCCTCTTTGCAGTTTGTATAAAAAAAAAGCCAGACAAAACATTTTAATTAAAATCAATTAAACTATAACCACAGAGGTCTCCTGAGAACATGACTTTACCACATCTCTAACTCAGTCTGCACAGTCAGCCGAGGTCATTTTAAATAGAAAAAATAGAAAGTCTGTCATCTGCTGTTTCAAATCAGGAACTGCATCATGCCAAATTTTATGACTGAAGTGGAGCAGTTGTGCTCAGCCTTAATTAGTCAATAGTTAAATTAGGACATTTAGGCTATTTTTTTTTTTTTTTAAACATGCCTTAAATAAAGCATTACTGGTGATGTGCATCTTAAGACGAAACAAAGGCACTGACATGTTTTAAGATCAGTCCGTGCAAGTTTCTTTCAGAGCTCAGATTTACATTTAGTCTAGGACTAGGTTTAAACATTTGTCTGTGAAACAAGTATTAAGTATTAATATGGAGATTACTAAAAACATATAAAATAAAATGAAATAAAAACATAAACTTATTTAAATTAGTTGACAAGGCAACATGTATTTTCATTTAGTTTAACCCATTGTATTAAAATGACCTAAATTTCAATAAACATTAATATATCTATAGCTACAACAATAAAAAAGGTAATAATGATAATCAATCAGCCAGTCAAATAATTAAAACTGTGCAACTAAACTGAAAATAGAAGGGAAGGGAAATAAAAATAAAATGTAATTGCATCTCAGAATAATATAATTATCTTAATAATATAAAAATAAAAATGTTCCCACAATCCTTCTCACTCTCTCGCTCTCTTAATTGGAATTATTAACTTATTTATCTAAGCTTATATAATAAACTGGGAATAAACCTTAATAGAGGACAGGGATGTTATGTTGTATGTATAATCAATAAGTCAGTTAATAAATAGCTAAAATAGAATTTATGTGATATTAAGCAAATTATTGTATACGTTTTATTTAATACCATGAGAATACTGATTTTGAACAGACTACAGAGCTCCTTTATAACTTTATTTTACCCGAATATCTACAACTACATCATAAACTTACAATCCTAACATGACTCCGAAGAGTTTTTACAAGCCTACAAAAACTGGAGTGGTACAGATGGACGCAATCTAACTTACACTCACCTTAATATTGCATTCATAATTACTATATTTGCATTAACAGTAAGGGTAGGTTTAGGGTTGTTTGAGGTGTAGATATTAATAAAACATAATTTAACAGGTAGCATTTTTGTGCTACCCATTTTTTCATAGGAGGTAGCAAAATCTGATAAGGTAGGATAAATCATTAGAACAGCAAAAACCATATAGACTGTATATGTCGTCACTGGAAGGGCAACACAGTGTTGTTAACGTCAAGCATAGCTGTGTCACTGTGAGCACAGTATCCTAAATGCCATAAAATCGAACCTAAATGTTTTATTGCAGTAACCCATTTAGTCGTCAACTGGGGATCCTTAGGAACACGATAAAATGGCTTCCCTTTTGCTTTATGGGAAAATTCGCGTGTGTAAGTTATATAGAAAAATGCATATTTTCATTAAAGTTAGTTTATAGGTTTAATATGGGCAGCTTCAAATAAGCACTACAAATAAGATAAGATATTTGCTAAAATAGAAATGCACTGAGGTAAAAACGCACGGAATTGGCATTAGCGCGAGCGCCGCTTGTAGTAAAGAGTGAAGGAGCAGCCAGCAGAGGATTCAGCTAGTCTTCCTAAAACTGTTTTAAACTAGCACGAAGGCCCACCATGTTTAAATGGTGTAAGGTTTGTAAGGTCTAAATAGCTCTAACGCATCTGATTGCCTGCCAAAATGCCGGAGTTTCGACTGCGTGTCAGCTCCAGGAGATCTTTAAATGCTGCAGGCATGCATTACCCGTGCAATCCACCAGAGTCCACCAAACACCACACTTTATAACCATCACACTCAATACTCCACAGCATGTCGTGTGCATTCACATAATCGAGCTCATTTAATGAATAAACGCGTTAAATATATAATCAAGATGCTTAATTTCGAGAGAACATCAGTCCAAACTCATAAACAAATGAATCATGTGCAGCGCACAGAAAACCTCAGCAAACAGCCTGATTTTCTATGCCCTTTTAACTCAATAAGGACTGCGGCAACTAAATTGATTCTAATTATTGCTGCAATCATGATTCATTTATTTTTTTCACGTTTAACTCTATATGATATGCCTATATATGTAATAAGTATATAAGTATTATATCTACAGTATATAATCTCCAAAGGCTCTCGCAGCAATTACGCCCACAATCCCTCAGGAGTCACCTCAGGTTCAGCGTGACGTTTAAGAACATGAAGGTAGGCTACACAAATGTTTGCAACACCACCCGGTAGATCCCTGCTATTTTGATTATGGGTAACTTAGGTGTTGGTTTAACATTTAAGGCATGCTTAGATTATATATAACCCTTTATTATCTCTCCAATTATATCATGCAGAAGATGTTATCCATCCCTTTGAGCCACTGACACGCACAAAAGCACAGTGGGTTAAAGAAGAGCCTGCAACCTGAAACATCCTTGGAGAATGAAAAACTGATTTCTTTCTTTCTACCAGTGGTACAGTCATTTCAGCTGTGACACATCTCAACCTTTAACCCTTTGCTTTCACACGCTTGGAAAATGCCATATTGGATTTGCGGCACCATCAGTGTTAGGTTTCTCTTTTCTTGCGATCTAATTTTTTCCTCAAGCTTTGATCAATTCTTATCACTCTTCTCACGGCTGAAATAGACAGGGATGTTGAGTTCGCGTCGACCGCGCAGCTCAGAATACAATCTCTTTGTAGTGCATCAGTCTGAAGTAACAACAGCTTCTACCAAACAACTAACCTAACAATCAGCTGCCAGCTTAAACTAGCCTCAAACCCATGTAATGACAGATGACTGCTACACAAACAACCGTGTCCTACAAAAACACAGGCCAAAAACAAGCACATCTAACCTCATCAAATGGAATTGCTAAAACTCGCCTTGACTTAATAATGCCTGATAAACTGAGAGATGTAGATTAGTGGATAAACAAATAACAACTTACAATCCTGGTCAGTGGTATGTTCTGTTCACCAAAATAATATTTTCAATAATTTTAATCTCTATTGTAATATATTTACAATTGCAATTTTTTCCTGAGATGCAAAGCGTCATATTTTCAGGGTCACATGATAATTTTGATATGCTGATTTGCTGCTCAAGAAACATTATTAGTATTATCAATGAGGAATAAAATGTGCTGCTAAATTTTTCTGTGTGTGGAAACAGGGATACTAAAGAGCAGCATTTATTTGAAATATTATAATATTATGTAACAATGTGAAAGGCTTTAATGTCACTTTGTATTAGTTAAATGCATACTTGGATATTTAGGGTATTCATTTATTAAAAAAAACAAATCTTACTGAAAACGGTGGTTCAGAATGCATAAATATTCATTATGCTTTGTAGTAAATGTGTGTGTTATGGAGATCAGGTCTTAGTGGAGACAATGAAATGCATTAACATTACCATTAGAAATAAAATAAACACACATATATGTAAATACTTTAGACTTTTATTTAATAAAATCAGCATTAAATCAGTAATTCCCTTAAGGACAGCCTAACCTAGACTCTTTTTTTTGGTCTTGATTACAGCCAAAATTTCTTTAAAAAAAAATCTACCTTTTTCAGGGAAAAAAGTGATTTTTTTCTTTTAGAACAAGCAAAATAATCTTATTCGAACAGAAAACAAGATTATTTTGCTTACCCCATGAGCAGATTATTTTGATTGTTTCAAAAGTCACTTAATTTTGACGTTTTTGGCTGGAAACAAGAAAAACGATCTAGGTTAGAAAAGTGTTTTTTGCAGTGTGATTAATTATTTGTATCCCTCAGATTTTATATATATATATATATATATATATATATATAATCATAAACACATGAACCGGAAACAATACCAAAAATCAAGCCTGAACACCATCTGTTATCATAATAATTACCTTCATCTCTACAAAAACACCTGACAGTGAAGACTTTCAGATTCACACAGTAAACAGTGTGGATAATGAATGAGAGGTTCATGGAAAAACAGGTCAATGTGAGAATGTCTGAAAGTGGAAGCTTGTTATAGGTTTGTTAGGGATTGGGATGAGGATGGAAGGAGATGAAAGAGTGGGAGCAAGCTGTGGGAATAACACTGGGAAACAAGCTCTACACGACACAACATCACAGAGCTACAGTATGTCAGGATACTTTCTACATTTTCACCAACAAATTGATTCGGTCTATTAGCAAGATGTTGGTGGTGGGTTTTTTCTCACCCCCTTCTTGGAATACCAGACACTTGAGGTTTAATCAAGGGTTTTCTTTTTCCTTCTTCCCTGGGCAGGATGATTGCAACAAACTCTGATCAAAGCCGTCAAATGTATGGACATGTAGCAGAGGTTTCCCTTTGTGCTTTTACCCCTTCCCAATTGGATTCCGGGTATCTTCTCACAATTTAATCATCATTATCAATAATTAAAATAATAACAATAAAACTATTATATTATATAAAACAGATAGTTCAAGTCCTATTAAATTATATTATTACAAATGTTCAGCAACATTATTTCAGTAGCATTTCTAAATTTAATTAATTTATATTAGAAGAACTTAAAATACTGCCTGGAAATGTAACAAATACAGAAAAAACCTGTAAAATGAAAATAAGCATCAAATAAAGGCCTATTTAAAATATGAATAAAAATACATACAAAATCCTAAACTAAATTGTGCTTACAATAATTAACTTTAGATATAGTTTGTAGTCTAACTGCGGGGGCGAGACATTGCAAATGTTTTAACACACACCGTATAGCCACAAGCCACATCCTGACATAAGAGAGCGATAAAATCACTGACTAACCTTGTCTGTACAAATTTATATCATCCTGTCATGACCTTGTAAAGGCAGCTGAACTGTTTACACAGAGAAAATTCACACACAGGAATGACTTCATTAAGTTTATCCAGCTGAAACAGGAGTCTATCCACTAATAGGATCATTTGGGCACTTTACAGTACGCTCAAATAACACATTTTTGTTTTGGAAGAAATTAACAAAGTGTTTTACACAAAGTGCAGTTACAAAGTAATTATCTGCAATGCTGACCTTAGACTTCCGATACAAGTGCGTTCCCAAAAACATGATTTTTGTTTGTTTTTTACAAAGTGAGAGATGCTTCAAAATATTTTCTGTGGTACACAACAGCCATTAAATTAAATGCTTTAGCATTTATGAATCTTAAACATTGCTTCTTACTTTAATGTTTTGAATAAGCAAATCTACAAGCAATTATGAGGAAGAGACTCC
>JAUMHI010000046.1:1811694-1840064 GCA_032359435.1 Enteromius unitaeniatus
CTATTTTGCTCTAAGCTTCATTGCTGGAAACATTTTGTCTATACAGCAACTCAGAAAGTTACACTTCTGCTCATGGGAACCTGGTTTACTTCCAACTTTGAACAAAACTCTGGGCACATGTCAAAGACTTGATGCCACTAACCTTGCGAACGTTGCCAAATCTAACAACTAGTTTTTACTCATGCGCTCATATTATCAGCCCACAAGCTTGTAAACACGATTGAGTTCGGAGGCATACTGATGCACGCAAACTCCAAAAACCTGCATAGAGTCAGCAAACTGCAAATTTTTAGCTAGTTCTTGTCATATTTTTTTGTGCAATATGCAGACTGTGGATGCAGAGGCAAGAAATGTTCAGTATGTGTAGAACTGTACAAAACTCCACCAGCAGCACCACCGCATGATTTCTTTGTGAATGACTATAATTAAAGTTGAAGGTTACTGAGCTCACCAGCACTGCACTGATGTTTGCATTATTTTCTTCTCTTTTGTCACACAAAATCAAGTGGATGGTAAGCTAATCAACTAAACCAGTATTGAACTCACTGTATGAGTTTTCCATTCCTGGCCTTGGATACAGAAGCGAATTTGTTCTAATAATGCAGTTATGCCATTTTTCTCTTCTGTTTGCATGCATTGCTTACCTCTTAATTGGGTTTTAACATTATTTTCAGCAAATCACAGAAATTCGAGCACAAAACAGAAGTTATTGACAAACAAACGACCAATAAAAGAAACCAATATCTCTCCTATTCTCAAATATATTAAAACAAACATCTAATGTTGAAGGAGGGAGAAACAGAGGAGTGTGTAAATATCATAATCACTAGAGTAAATCAAAACCTCAGCTGACAGAATTCAAGACAGAGAGTCCCAAGAAAAACCCCCAGCATTATCAAAGCACCACTATTTTTGGTCTCCAGCAATAAAAGAGAAAAGTTATGAAAAATAGGATCAGCCTTCATTAAAAAAAAAAAAAAAAAACTGAAAAAACAAAAACTGACACATTGATCATTTGGACTTGAGGAGAATATTAATAAAAATGACTCTAAAATCTTTACATATACTCCTTTTAATGTGCCTCCATTTCCTCCTCTGTGTATGTAATGGCAGCCTGGATGTCTCATTTTCTGTTCCACGGCAGTAACAAAATTGGGTTTGAATTGACTTGAGGATGAGCAAAAGATGGCAGAATCCAGTCTACAGTATCGATTCATACAGTATATGACCTTCTCTCACATATACAGCAGCAGCGGAACAGTGGAGAGACACTTCAAGTCCTGCGCCTCTGATTGTAATGCTGAGATTTCAGGGGTTCTTAATTATGTTCCAGCACATGGATTGCACTAATTCACCTCATTGTGCTTGAATCAGCAACTGACTGCGGTCGTTTCAGGCCTCTCAACCTCCATTTGCTGCTCCTCTCCTGTAGACTGCTGCTCTAATGGAACTCATACAGTCCACTAATATAAAAATCACACTGCACTGAATACCAGATTTTCATTAGAGCTGTTTCACCTGAAATGTGAATAATTTACGATTGAAAGACAGAGATTCTGTTCATTTGGACATCTTCTCTATATATATTTATATAAGTACAGATATTGTGGATGGTAAGCAGCGTGACCGATTCTTGATACAATACAATAATTATATATATATATATATATATATATATACTGTAAATAAACAATCAACCAAATTTGTTTTAAATTTGTTTGTTCACATCCATCCTATAATAATAAAAATGCATCCAACGATTTATTTTATATATATAAAATCCCTATTTTAAAAGCTCTTTTCTCAAATCAGGAAAAGATTCCTGGCAGATTAATGTAGTTCCGACATGAAGTCGGTGTATGGGAAGATAAAATTTCTTGAATTAAGCATTTTTGAGGTGTATTGTTGTTGGACGTAATAATAAATATAGTATTTGTTATTTAGTCTTGACATCCTGTTGTCTAGATTTGCAACGTAATTTCGTAATTTCGTACATAGTAACGTAATTTCAATTCTCTGTATGTCCTGTACATGTGGCAGAATTGACAATAACGTTGACTTTGACTTTGACTTTTTGACTTGAAGACACAGAGGATTACCATTATTTGAGTTTTAAAAGGAATACGCAGATCCCGATCTGCCTAAATGCGTCTCTGTTCCCTCAAATCCAACTTTATCCACGGAAGTGATTAGAAGAGATGATTCTTTGCAAATCGCATTTTCTAATATGGGCTAGTTAGCAAGTTAAGAACTACAGTAAACATGAGAATGGATTGTTAATCCACGGAAGAGAGGGGCGGAGTCAGCAGAGCTCATAAGCATTTAAAGCAATGGCTTGTTGAAAAATGAGCTGATTTTGACAGGATAAAAAAAAGTTGTTTACACTGCTATTGGGAAATTTTAACCAAAGTATTTTATAGGTTTTTCATTAAGACCCTAAAGAATCATATTAATTTGCGGAAAACGGGCATCCGACGACCCCTTCAGAGATAACACACATGCCAAGGAGTGCACAGAAAAGACAATAAAAGAAAAAAAGGAAAGGGTTGGTAATCTGTGTTAATTTTACAGACATGTAAAACACAAAATAATTCAAAACACAGGTAAAATGCACACAAAAAACATTATATTAACACAATGCACTGTGCACATGAAAACACTTTGTATGTCTACTAATTGCTGACAGTCAAAATCTGGGCTGCACAAAACTACCGTGACTTCTTAAAGTAGTATTTGCTCAAAAACTGAAAATTGGTCACTTAATGTACTGTATACGTAGCCTATATAATGCATGGTATTGGTACACTGCATACTCCAGACTTGCTGCCTACCTGTATATTTTTACATTTCTACAAAAGATCAGGTTCTAAGGGTTCAGATGTATTGAATGCATGGAGTAATGCAAATACTGGTGAAATGTAGCATGTCATCAGGGAATCAAACACATGCATAAAATGCTCCATGACCACTGCTCACTGAATTCCTTTTGAAACGTTGTACACTCAAGCTACATTCAGAGTTTTCTGCTGGAAAAATGAAACGAAAACAGCTTTGATGGTGCCATGACAGCAGGTGCAGTTTTCAGATACAGACCGGCTGAGACGGACAAGACCAGCTGGACAGCATGAGTTGGAAGCACACCAGAGCTGCTCGCTAGCATGCTAGTATGATGATGCCATCTTCAGATCTTTGATCATTTACTGATCACACGTGGACTGTCCGTTGCTCTGGTTGCTGGGATATAATACGATTGTATTGGAGGTTTGAGAAAGATTTAATTTGCCATACATCATAATGCATCTGACGTATAACATCTACAGACTGTCAGTATTAATGACTAAAAACCAACAGTGGCTGATGAGATTATTGTATGCGTGTCTTAAACATGCATGATAAATATACACAGTTCATAAACATATGATATGTAAACAAAAACGTTTATTTTGAGTGGGATTAAATACAATTAATTATTGCCCAGTACTAATTTAAAATGTATCTATATATATATATATATATATAAATGAAAGATATTAAAATATTGTGAGTTTATATTAAGATTAACAATGATTCTCTGCAAATTGCAAAGAGATGTCATGTGAGCTCAATAAAACAGCTTTTATAAGACTAATAATCATTTAGCGTGCATGAAAAAAATGTAAAAAAATTATTTTGTTATGTGCAAAACTTTTTCATTATCAAAAAGCCACTGAGTGCACCTTTAACTGTGAGGTAACTTAATCATAATTTCGAATGCATTTGCAAAGGTGAGTCACATTAGATTGATTGCCAATTAGCATTAGTATCTGTCAGAAATAAAACAGGTCTGACAATTAGCATTTAGATAAGCAAGCTTTCAAGGCAACATGAGTTCCACAGAAGATGGATAGGCTGAATAGAAAAACCTGATTGAATAGCAGGTGCAGCGATTAGAAAAGCACACTCTTTCATGGATCAAGCAATTTCTAAACAGGGACAAGCCTCATTTGGGAAAATTTACTATTGTTGTCACTCAGAAATTGATAGTACTGTAAATTCCACATAGCAAAAAAGAAAGCAAATAACAGTGAACTATACAGAATCTTTTAAGCAGAATAACTCAAGTAGCGTTTTGTCGTATATATTTTTTAATAGCTATTTTAATTATTATTATTATTAATATTATTTACTTTTCAAGTTCTCAAACATTCAATAATTTAATATTGACTGAAAAATGACAGAAGTATTATTTGTATGCATTGCCAATATCAAGAAACCCTTTTTGGGGGGGGTTTGCGCTTTCTGCATTCACAATCTCTGTGAATATTTTCCTGAAACAAGGCACTAAAATTAATGAAAATTACATGAGACATTTGTAACTTAAGTAATGTAACTGTAAACAAATTACATAAATATATCAAACGCAACGTATTACTTGCATTACCAGGAAAAATAGCCATGTGTAAGGCATTATACCCAACTTTGGTGTTAGGGTTTTAAAAAATGGTTTCCTATGAAATACACAAAGAGTCACATGAACCTTCTTCTAGTACCAAAACAGAAAAAATGTCTAACCATTAAAGGCACATAAAACCTGGAGCCCTGAGCAAGTAGATAATGCGTTTGAGTCATGCGTCACCTTGTTTCCTTCCTCTGTGTGAGTTTCGGTTCAGCTCTTAACTTACTGAAAGTAGATTTCCACCTCCATCTCACTAAGAATCATAAACGTATCCACTTGAAGGACAGAACATTCCTACATTACCACTACTACACACCTATTAAGGCTTGTTTGACATCATTTCAAAAAAGAAATGCACTGCTCTTTTATAGACTGGACCTTATTAGTAGAGGTAAGCCAACGTTATTCTTCCTTTGGCCCGTGAAGGAGAATGAGGTTTGTTCTAAACTCCTAATGCGAGGTATTAAATTTAACCTATTTGTGCTAAAGATATGAATCATACCTTCAATCATGTGGATTGCAGAAGAGAAATGCACGGCTATGAGCAGGATAATAACTGCCAATCATATAATGAGGGAACCAAACTGCCCCACAATGTGCCTAGAGGTAAAAGATATACAGTACTACAAGGAATAGTTCACCCTGAAATACAAATGCGCTCACTTTTTGATGCAGATGAGTTTGTTTCCTCAGCAAAAGAGATTTCGATTGAGAGATTTTTTTAGTGTTACTTCAATTGTTCACCATGGATCCTCTGCCATCAGAATGATAAAGACATTAAAATAATCCTCAAGTAACCCACATGACTCCAGTCCATCAACTAATGTCTTGAGAAGTAAAAAGCTACATGGTTTAAGAAACAAATCCACTATAAAGATCAAACCATTGCATTCTGCATCTATAATATTGCTTTCTCCACTGAAAAAGTCATGAATGTCTGAATCAAGGGGGAACAAATCCACAGATCAAACACTGTTTACAAGCAAAAACAGTCCTAAACAAATATGTGTGTGGATTTTGATGTGACAACGGGGGATAGACTTTTTGACTGGAGGAAGCTTTCTCATTCTGACAGCAAACAATTTTCATTTTTAGTTAACAATTTTTTTTAAAACATACTGTCAAAAAAGTCAGCTATAATTATGACTATTATATGAGGTGGTTGACAATATGAAATTAGTTTTACTGGCTTTTTATTTACTATCTGGACTAATTAAAAGCATAAAAAGAATCGGATGAATCACACACAATAAGATCAGAAGCACATAATAAGAAGCCAATTTTCATATTGACTAAGTATTTCTCAAAGTTAATATTTTAATGCCAATGCCTAACCCTAAGAAATCATAAAACTTAATTATAAAGATATGTGCTCAAAGCTCACAGAAATATTCTCACTTAACTCAATTTCACATCCTGAGATTGGTCCCTTTGTGAGATCCAGCCTGTTTTTATAGTATTTATCTCATACACCTACATGGAAGATTCACAACTTACCATCTGCCACAAACTGCGAAAATATTTAAGTTCTCTAAAACTTCTCATAATTATATAACGGCATGTCATCAAAATATGTTTCCCAGCCATTTCATTAGAAAACTAGACCCCTGCCATCTACGAAGATCACACAGCTCAACCAAAACTGTTCCAGGATGAAAGTTGAACTCCAAATCTGTGAAAAGTATGATCTGGAAAATATAAATTATAGGTTGATCACCAGCTGAGCGGAAAACACACCAAGCCCAAAAATCTTTGGATTTTTGGATTGGAAGAGGACAGCGCTCTTTGTCTCTGAAGCCTAAAATTTTCAAAAGATTTGAATAATTGAGATCTGTTTTTTATCATTTTACAGAGCCAGAGTACAATGCTCACCACTTCTTTATTGTATTTACAATATGCATGATCTGTATGCACATGCGCAGGCAAAAATATGGACTTTGTTTTCCCCTCTCATATAAAAACACAGAAATGCCAATTCGGATGAGGTTCACAAACTGGTATTGTGCCTTACACTGCATAAAGGTACGGCAGCATATGGAGTCTCTACGATAACATATGGAGCCATCCTACCTTGTTAAACAAAGTTGTGTTTGTGTCATGATGATTTATTCGGCACTCTCTGTACTGACAACCATTCTTAAACATTATCCTAGTCAAACCGGAGGAGTTTAGTGGCTCGAATTGGAAAAGAAGCTCTTGGATGTAATCAAATAAACCAGGCAAAACCTCGTTGGAAACTCTGACAGCAAGCAAAATCATTTAATTTCCTCATGACAGTTGAATTGTGAAATATGTTCTGTTTTTTCCCAACCCGAGATGCTGATCTGTCATGCTTCAAAGCAGCGATGATTTAAATGCCTTTAGCATCTTAAAATGTTGACGTTTATTATGCACTCATTTGACGCTTGCTAAAGCAACCGTCATTTGCTATTGCTCATCCTAACCATTAAGTATCACACTTTGGTACGCACCGTTTGTGCTATGCAGATAAATTGTACCTCAGATACAGCTTGTTGAGGAGAGGTGTGCTGTTACTTTTCTAAATCATCAGACTTATTTTTTCAGACTTTAATGATACCGTCTCTAAACAACAACTCTTCTTTAAAATCTACAAGTTAAAAAGTTTGTGTTTTAGTTTGCATAAGCATAAGCACAAACACAACAACAAACTTTGAATGCAAAATAGTGTGCAGAGCAGTTTACAACCCATGTATTCCCATTTAGTTGTTTGGTGCTTTAATAACTTGACTATAGCAAGAAGCAAGCTATAAAACACTCATTTAAAAACCTGCATAGTTTTTTTTGTTGTTGTGTTATGAAGATTCACTGTTACCCTCTTCATGCCAAAGTTTAAAATGCTGAATTTAGTTCTCTTAGGACCTTTTACTTTGCAAATCATTTTGAAGAAATTAACAAGACAACCCTGAATAAATTTCAGAGTTTTTAGAGTAAAAGTAAACTCAATGCTGTAGAATAAAACATTAAAATACCTTGATTTTGTGTCAACCACAGATATTATGTTAGATATTTAACCTTTTGGTTAAAACATGAAG
This sequence comes from Enteromius unitaeniatus, assembly GCA_032359435.1. Taxonomy (NCBI): domain Eukaryota; kingdom Metazoa; phylum Chordata; class Actinopteri; order Cypriniformes; family Cyprinidae; genus Enteromius; species Enteromius unitaeniatus. Next base: position 1,819,183 of record JAUMHI010000046.1, read on the forward strand.
AAAATATTTATAGATATATATATATATTATAAATATATTCTTTGGGATGGTGGAAATACAAACGCCAAAATTCTAGGTTACACTTTATTTTAAGGTGTCCTTGTTACAGTGTAATTATACAGTTAAGTACTTAGAAATATTAATCAACTACATGTACTTACTAAATGTAGCAATATGGTTTGATTGCATGTAATTACTATTATTATTACAATTATTATTATTTAAAATAAAGTGTTACCAAATACTAATTCACTTCTAGTATGTTGGAATCATTCATGCAGATGTCTACGTCTTAGTAACCACTGTTTGTATCTTTTTGCACAGCAGAAAACCAATCTGCAGGAGTCTCTTCATTTTTCCATTTGGTTCTTTTTACATAATGCGTCAAATTTGGTGTGGTATTGGTAAACAAAAAGCTTGTGCTAACCAGAAGTCTGAGTTATGCCATTCATTTTAGGAGGGATTTTGCAATCCTGAAAGCCCCACACCTGCAGCAGCTCTCCACAGCGATAAGCTCGCCAGTTCAACCTCTCTCAAGCTCTCCATCAGAGGACGGCCAGAGTCAGCTGCCAGCTTCTTCAAATAGCAGGTCAACAGACCTGAAGTCAGTGAACAACACAGCTGTGCTCTCAGCTGTTCTCCAAAACCTCCTTGGATAACAGACCTTCAAAGGCTGCGGTGTGCTGAGATGTGATTAGTCTTGACAAACACTTCACTTTCCCAGGTCTCTCGGAAGAGCAAATAAGAAGGCGGAGTTGTCTTTGCAGCTACTACTATTTACTTAGTCTATTAATGTGCAGCAAATGGAGTTACAAACAGGTTAAGGTAGCAAGTAAAGCTTAGTGGTTTGTGCTATTCTTGAAAAAAAATGGCTTACTGTATGTTGCCGGTGAAGTTCAATAGCAACTGAAAACCAAGGTGGACTTAGCCATGCATTTATATAACAGCAATCAGTTTTTCCCTTGACACCTTAATCTAAGTTTGTCAGAGGCAAGCCCCCCCCGCTTCTTTAATACAGCTGAGTGGAGAAATCACCGCCGTCAACATCACTTTCTCTGTCATGGTTGTTTAAAAGTGAACAGCATCGACTGTATCGAATTTGAGCATTGATTGTGGCCTCATGCAGTATACTGTATATTTATTTCTCACCGTCTGAAGTCATTGAATGCAGAAGGAAAGAAGGTGAAGGCTTGCAATCATCGCTCTGATAAATGCCACCATCTGACACCGGTGAAATATGGGCGTCATTACGAGCATGCGGTCAAACGTGATTGGGCAGTGAATGTTTATGACCACCTGAAATGACCTTCGTACCCTATTATCTCTCGGCCTTTACTGACAGCCTTGTAGAACATAGAGTCGCTGATAAGAAATTGCCACTCAATGGGTCAGAAAAGCCATCAGTCTTGCAGATGCGAGCCACAGGTAACAGCTAGGCAAGCGGAAAGTGGCGCACGAGAAACATGAGTCACTCTGCCTCGACACGCCAGCCTGATGCCGCCCGCTGCTTCGCGCTGAGCTGAGCTGTCTCGATTGGCACTGCTTTTGCCCCATGTGCCTCGGTGAACACAGCCAGGCAGGCGTGTGGAATAATGAACAACAAGCCTGTCACTGTTTCGGGACCTTAAATTAGCATTAGCGGAAAGGGGTTTCTCTCTCACACACACACACACAACACAATTATTATCTCACTGACTCCAAAGTGATGACTCAAGAGATGGCCCATGTTACACCCAATTTATATGACTTGAACAAAATGATGGAACCCCCCACTCCTAATATAAATAACTGCGTGGTACAGTGCAGTCCGTTGTCTTGCGTGTTTACATCGTGACTCTTGAATTGTGGTGATGTGCAGTAAAACTGTCTTGGCTTAAGTTATTTTTAGGCGTTGACAGAAGAGTTTTTGGCCTGTAAAATTTGCCACGCTGTAAGAAAACCTCAATCTATAGGGAAACATAAATTTGTACATCTTCCTTTGAATCTACAGACATATCCTGCAATGCTACATCACAAGTTAGGTTTTTGCTTTGAATGTTGGTTGGCTGTATGATTTTGTACATTTTCATATGCATAAAGTAGAAACTGAAAACATTTAAACTATTCAATTTAAGGGCAATTCCATTTACAATAAAACACAATGCACCACACATCAATATATGGGTAAAACATCTTTTCAGTATAGAATTTTAAATGCAGAATATATTTTTACAGACTTTTCTTAGAGTGCAGAGATGATGTATCTGTCCTCTAAAACGGGATCAGGTGTCTAATACTGAAGGAGATTTTTACTTTTATTAAAGAAATTGTGAGTGCTGCTCAACCATGCAGAAGCAATAACAAGGGGTTATGAGTGTTTTTAACGTGTCACTTTGCAGTTGCTCGTAAGTTTACACACCCCTTGCCGAATACGCAAAATGATCATAAAAAGTTACATAGTTTTATTTATTACTGTGCAATGTCTGTATCAGTACTGTTTTTTTTTTGATAGTTGTGTGTCCTGAAAAGTCCGTTTTGCATGTTCACACCATACTTTTTAGACTATTGTGAAAGGTCTTGGTTGAAGTTATTTTAGGTCTTGAGGAGAGATACTGAAATCAGCTGAGGCTGTAAAATATATCAGAGATGATGAATCTGTGTTCTGTAAAGGGTTATGGTGTCTAATACTGAAGAAATTGCAAATTATGTTTCAATGTGCGAATACAATTCCAGATCGTTGTGAGTGTTTTTAGTGTGTTGCCAGGCTATTTTGGTTGATTGCTAAGAGCCCACCATTAAGATCTCTGTGATGTACGTAAGTTTACACACCCCTTGTAGAATATGCACAATTCAGTACTTTCCTGATTACGCTCTTTACATATAGTGTTGAAAAAAATTGATACTATAAAATAGGTTCAGTTCTCTAATATTTTCTTTAATTTGAACATAATTGAAGAAGAACTAGATTTAACTGTGTGTAAAATAATGAGCAAAAGTGTATTCTGGTCTCTAGATATGCCTTGAGTCTCTCTTTGTATAATTTTTTTTAACTGTATTACATTACAGCAGTACGTACTTCTTTGTTGAGTTAAAGTAACTGTCTTTTTAAAGGATAAATCATTTGAACGTAAAGGCTGGTAATTGTCAAATGTATAGACATTCTCTGTTGTGTTTTTTCCCCATGACCCAGTTCTGTGCGATTAGTTAGTCTGTTCAGGTGTGTCTCGTTCATTATTATTGATTTCCCTTCCTTTATAAGTTGCTTCCTGTCTTTCAGTGTTTGTCGGTTATCGTCTGAGTTAAGTGTATGTGTAACCTGCTCCTGCGTTTTTGTAAATATTAAATATGTTTCTTCACTACAATGAACCTCTCTGTGCTTTGCCTATGCACCGACGTGACAGTAATAATGAAAGTCAGAATTATGCAAAGAATTATATATTGTTTGCTAAGATCAGTTTTGTTTGCTTATGCTTATGTTTTATAGCTAGTTGTAAAGGGTTGTATAGTATGGTACTCTAACAAGCATTTACAGGAAATTTAACTCCAGATTTGATGGATTCACAATGAGTCACAACCTTTTTTTAATCAGTACATTATTTAGTTTTATATTTGCACTCTGTGCTCTGCAAATGTTCCATGAAGCCTTGTAAAGCATCTCAAGGATCCTCTCTGGGCTTTATAGCTCATACAGTAGCAGCACACTTGGAAAGACCTTCTCGAGAGGACAATAAACATTTAGAGCAGTGTACATCATACAGAGAAACTAAAAAACAATGTTAGCCAGTTTCACACAGATCTGTACCTGCAGCGTTGAAGAAACCTGTCAGTGCATTTGTATTGTATACTACAAGTATTAATAGTTAATATATTAACATTTAAAGTAATTTTACCTATACGTAGCAATTTTCTCTAGTAAATTTCTAGCGAGATTCACAAACACTTACACAGACAGGCAAGTAAAATCTAAATATGTTGAAGGCTAAAATGGTATTTTAATCAAAAGTTTGTATTTTAGTCAAAGTTTGAATACGATTTTGTTCTGTTGCATTTTAATCGTATGCTTATGTGTAACTCACACAGTAATTTGATTGGTTAAAAAGCACAATTTTTGTTAAATCATTTCTTACCAAGGGCTATACAGTATATTTACAGACATTTCTTAGAGTGCAGAGATGATGAATCTGTCCTCTAAAATGGGATCAGGTGTCTAATATTGTCCTAAATTTGAATATGGTTCATGTCTGAAGGAGGTTTTTACTTTTATTAAAGAAAATGTGAGTGCTGTTCAATCATGCAGAAGCAATAACAGGGGGTTATGAGTGTTTTTAACGTGTCACTTTGCAGTTGCTGTTTAAAAGAGGTCAGGTTTTGTTGTTAGTTTACCCACGTAAAGTAATCATAAAAAGTTTTTTTATATAAAATAATAAAACATTATTTTATTATAATGTTTTAATATTTTATAAAATTGTATTATATTAAGTAATTTTTATCATATCATTTTATCACACACTCAAACAGAGTTTCACAAACATAGACAGGTAAGTAAAATCAAAATATGTTGAAGGCTAAAATGGTATTTAAGTCAAAGTTTGAGTATGATTTTGTTCAGCTTCATTTTGATCTTACGATTATATTTAACTCACACAGAAACTGTATAATTTGATTGGTTAAAAAGCAAAATTGTGAAAATTATTTCTGTAGTTAACATGAATAAATGCATAATTTATATTTTTAAATGTAATACATCATATATATACACATAATATAAAAATGTGTTAATACATACAGCATGCATAATTTACAGCATGAACACTATCCATTTGTTGTTTTTACTTTGATGTATTTATTTGTTTATTTAGAATAGTCCATTTAAGGTGAGTCTATTTTTCTATGCTTTGCGCATGGATTACTGACATAATTCCTGTGGGTGGAATATTCTGGCATGAGCTTGCTTTGCCTTGGCCATTGACAGCACGCCACAGACGCGATACATGGATGTTAGATCCTGAAATCAAAGAGGAGACTGTTGTCAGATTGCATTTTAAATCAGGACATGCATGCACTTAATACCCTGTGTACTCCTAATTATACGTCCCATAGTGAGTTGTATCTTTTTAATATCAAAGGAATGAAATATGTATCTAGCTTGAATAACATTAGATGTGACTTTACGTTTTGGATAAAAGCACACAAATGGTTCTGATCCCCTGTTGGTCAGAGATCCGAGCTTCACATTTTTCATTCCCACTTCGACATTGAAATAAATTATTCAAGCTATTCAAATCTCACAAACACGCTCAACAAGTGAAACCTTCCTACTGGAATATTCTGTGTTTGTGTCTGTAAAGATGTTTGATGCAGGCTGAGTCTTGTAATGGGGTTATACATCATGTTTGGCAATGCATTCCAACAGCACAATCTATCACAACGAATAACGCTGCTGTATTATTTACAAACATATGATTTAAAAGTCTAAATTTCACCCAGAAGAGAAATTATGACTGACAGTTCTGTTTGTGCTACATAATTGTCTATAGAGTCAAACAAACAGAAACATGCACAACTTTCTTATATACAGCCTATATATAATTGTCCCAAACCAATTTTTTTTTCCTGATTCATTTTGCTTTTCAAGGATTCCACAATCTAACGTCCATCCTGTACACAGACTTTGTACCCGAGCTTTACCTGGAGGAAGGAAACTTCATGGAACTGACTTATCAAAACCAGGCTGCTGAGCAGGACTTCGGCCGGAGGGGAGAGCTCATGGTCAAGCTCAAGCTCCATAATCGGAATATTATTCAAGCCACAATGATGATCTCACTGGCATGAAAAATGAGGTGCCAAGAGGCGAACGCATGAGCTCTAAATCACAAAAGAGGGCTTTTCAATGTAAGGTTTATGAAAGAATGCCTAAATATAGTCAAGCACGGCTCAGATCAGTGTAATAATGCGAGATCGATGGAATTGGCATTTACTTATTTTATTAATTATAAAGAGTATGCTAGACTTCGGGTGTGCAACTCACTGTCACACCCAGGGTTGCCAGGTTTTTGCAGCAAAACCCACCGAAAGGCTACTCAAAACTACAGCATTATAGTTTTTGGTAGGGTTACCATAATAAAAGTTGATTTCTAGGGGCTAAATATAATGTGAATGGAGTTGCTTCAACCCGCGGACATGATAAACATCCTGCGGAAAGAGTAAAAAGTAGCTCAATTATGCTGGAAAACAGTGGACTTGGCAACACTGGTTACACCTCATTCACACGGGGCATCAGCGTTAACGCCAAGGCTTGACCTCACTCCGTTGAAAGTAAACGAGAGGCGATGACATCAATTGCTATGTGCTTGCAAAGGTTTTTAGAATGTTGCTGTGCAGTTGTTAGGGCATTCTGGGTGGTTGTCAGGGTGTTGCTATACAGTTTTTAGAATGAAAGATTTTAGAATGTTGTTATGCAGCTTTAGGGTGTTGGGGTTAGTTACTAGGGTGTTGATAGGTGATTGCTAAGGTATTTTTGAATTAAGGACTGCTGTGCCGTTTTTAGGGCACTGTGGTTTTAAGAATTAAGGATTTTTAGAATGCTGCTATGCAGTTGCCAAGGTGTTGCTATGGTTTTTAGAATTAAGGATTTTATAATGTTGATAGGTCATAGTGGGTGGTTGCCAGGGTTTTGCATGGGTGGTTTCTAAAGTGTTGCTATATGAGGTGTAAGATTAGTGATCCAAGTAAAAATATAATAAATAAATAATTCAACAATTATAAAGAAATGATTGTTCTGCAAACATACAATTTTGTTTTGTTTGTTTGTTTTGGGTTTTTTTCTCCAGATATTTGATCAATTTCAGGTCTATGGGATGAAGGCCAGACTGTATGCAGCCTATGTGTAAAGCAAAACAAAAAAAAAGAAGAGAAAACAAGCTGACAATTTTTTTTTTTATCCCATGACCAGGGCTATTTTCATTCTCTGATTCATCTTCTTATAAAGACTTTAAGCTCAGCTAATCAGTGAATCACTCTATATCAATTCATAATTTCTCATTAAACACCCCAGTGTGTTGGATGGCATCATCCTTTAGCAAAATTCATTTAGAATATGATCTACAGCTTACAACACAAGAGAACGAGGCTTTTCTTGGAAATAAAATAAGTGCTTGCATGAGTAATCAAGAACAGACATGCCAGTATTAAAACCCGACAGACTCAGATTGAAGGAGGGACCTGAGCTATATATATGGAGAACAGAATATCACATAGACGTGTGAATGGGCTTTCATTTGGGCTGATAAGCAACAACCTAGCAACCGCATAGCAACACACTAAAAAGCTCTCAGAAACAGGTATGTTGCTGCAGCAGCCACCCACAACACACGAGCACAGAGTTTTGCACAGGTAAGCAGCACTGTTCTGCAGAAAAAAGTACAAATGTAGTTGGACTCATGGCTGTTAACTCCAACTCTGGCATCTTCCACAACCAAAAATAGTCAAAACATTTAGCAGTGTGTAACCCTGGTTAACTGAAGTGTACTTGAAGTGAATCTTAATTTATTCACAGTTGGTAACATAATATTCTTGTAATAAAAGTTAACAAAGTAGTAATAAAGTTTGTAATAAAGTCAAAAAGTTTATCCTATTTAGAAGATTATTCATTAACCAATGAGAGCTTGTTGTCATTGCGTACTCTGTGTGAAAGTTCACAGACGCCATTGTCGATCGCATGCTCGTATACGAGACGTGCCTATGTAAGAAGAAAAAAAGCATTTGATACAGAGGCCAGGTTTTGTTTTGTTTTTTAATTTTTCTTCCTTCTCAATTCTATGGATTGCGACACTTCTGATCTTCTGATTTCCGTGACATCTTGTAAACCTTCACATTGAATGGTAAGCCAGTCACATCTGCTGTAGATGAAAAGAACGATACATCATAAAGAGGAGGATAATATCCTTTCTTTCAACTGTCAAACTTGTTTTATAAAAGAATTGAGCTTCCTTTCTTGAGGGACTTAAGAGAAAAAAAGAAACAAAGAAAAAGAACTGATCAGTAATTTACAGAACATTGAACTACTAATGGGAAAAATTACCTGTGTGGTTGATTCTGAAGTCCTTATTGGGACAGCTGTGATATTTTGAGAGAAAAGCCAATTCTGTCACTATTCTGTTTATTTATTTATTTTCATTTTTTTCTCTGACATTTAAATGACTGGTCCGTATATACTTTTGGGGTAAAGAAGAATGCAGAAAGTTTTCTCAATTGACCTTTATTATACATTGCTGTATGACATTGTAATTCATGTCTTTTTTTTTTTTTTTCATCAGTGCATTAAATATCTGCATTGTGTGCAACCACCTGCTTGAACATTCCCTTCTTTCACTCTTTAAACCGCTGAAATCATAGGAACTGTTCATTTGATTTTGTCAGTCATCCAAAATACATGTATTTTTGGTAGTTTCAGCATTCAAGATGATGTTTGTGTAAGCGTGTGTGTAAAAATGAATAACTTTATTTATCAAGAAAGCATTTAACTAATCATAAGTGACAATAAAGACATACTATTATAAAAGATAATTGTGAACTGTCTATTCTTTAAAGGATTCTGGAAACAAGCCTTAAACTAGTCCCAGACTAAATTGCATGTTTGAGCTGTCTCAGATGAAAATATCTTGCTCTTAAAACATGTCAGTGTCATTGTTCTGTGTTCAGATGCTCACCTGTAATATTTTCTTATAAGGCATTTTTGTAAAAGTTGCTTAAATATATTAATTAAACTAATACCTAGTCCTGCCTCAAGCTAAGCCCTGTTTGTGAAACTGGGCCTTACTGTTTAATCGCAGGTGTTTAAAATGACCAGTACCTTTAATGTTTCTCTTTTAGTGTGGATTTACACCTGCAGCTAAGTACAGTAGTGTTTTGAGCTAGCACAGCAGGACATTGTGCTGCATTGAAGGTCAAAACAGGACAAAAAGACTTTGAGATGCTGTGTTTTCTCCAAGTGATTGACTAATGATTTTGCCTAAGGGCCATATCAACAGACCAGAATGTTAGACCCAGCTACCACCCAGAATACTATGCTCATGTGGGTCACAGGCAAATATAATTTACACTGTTAGATAATCTGTGTGGTTCCTATGCTGTTTTTAGAATTAAGGATTTTAGAATGATGCTGTGCAGTTGCCAGGGTGTTGCTATGTGTTTACTAAGGCTTACTAAGGTGTTGTGTGTGATTGCCATTTTTGAGAATGTTTTTAGGGTGTTGTGGCTGGTTGCTAAGCTGTTGCGGTTTTAGAATTAAGGATTTTAAAACTTTCCCACACAGTTGTTAGGTTGTTGTGTGCAGTTGCCAGGGTGTTGCTATAGAGTGGATAATGTTTTACAATTAAGGGTTTTAGAATGTACAGTTGCTAGTGTGTTGTGGGCGATTGCTGCTATGGAGATGGAAGAGGTTTTAGAATTAAAGGGATAGTGAAAATTATACTGTCTTTTACTCATCTTTGAAGCATCCTAGGTGTATTCGACTTTCTTCTTTCAGATGAATCCAATCAGAGTTAAAATAAAAATTGTCCAGACCCCTCCAAGCCTTTGAATGGGTTTAAATGGGTGATGGGCATTACTGTAACATCCACACCAGGCTCCACCCTTTCAGTCACGCAGCGATCACAATCACTGGAGTTTTGATTACACACACCTGTATTCCTCACCTGACACTGATCCCCAGAACCATCAAGCACCCCTTATAACCACACACCACTGTTCATTCTCCGTCCAAGCTCGTACTACGAAAGTGGATTCTAACCTGCTCCTATCATCTCCGTACTTACCTTGCTCCTTACCTGTTTCCTTTCCCAGTATTGGAAGAATTTAAGTTTGCTTACCTTTGTTTCGTTCCTCTACCTGTTGAATAAATATTATTAACCTCCTGAGTCTGTCCGCTTTGTTACAATTACACTTCCGAAGACGTGAAATAACGTGGTCATATTCATAATAAAACGCCTCTTACATGGCTCCGGTGGGTGAATTAAGTCCTCCTGTAGCTAATCTATGCATTTTTGCATGATAAATATCCATATTTCAACCTTAATAATCACTTTTCTCTGTGGAAAGAATCATTTCCACAGTCAGAATCATTTTAATTTTTGGATGAACTATCCCTTTATGGATTTTAGAATGTTGCTATGCAGTTGTTAGGATGTTGTGGGTGGTTGCCAGGGTGCTGCTATATAAAGTTTTTAGAATTAAGGATTCAAAAAAGTCGCTATGCAGCTTTTAGAATTCGAGGATTTTGTGATGCAAGTCAAACAAGTCTGTTATCATTCGCTGTGATTTTCTGTAAAAACTTAGAAACCTAGACTAGTAAGGAACCACCTAGCATTACACTATAGCAACTACAGCAATGTGCTAAAAACAAAAAACACTTTCAGCAGCATTGCATCATGCCGGCGCCATCTGTATAGAAAAACCTCACTCATACTGTTAGATTATCTGGATTACGCTTTAACTTTTACACCATCTTATGTATTGTATCAGCATAACATTACTTTTGCACATTTAAGGAAAATAAAAGAACCATCAACAGCATATCTGTTTACCTCAGTTCATTTAAACTTTAAAAGGTTTCTCTGATCAGAAAGTAAATCATTCAGCAGCTTCTATAATGGGTTTTACAGCCATGCACTGAATGCGAAAATACACCGCCTGTGAGAGACTCGGGGTACGAGGAGAAACACTGAGCTTGTTCACATTGGCTAACAAACGCATCTATTCATTACATCAGCATGCAGAAGGGCTCCGATACGGCTCAGATTCTGCTCAAATACTCACACACAAGAACTGCATACGCAAAGATGGTGCGTTTTACTGTCCACATTTACTGGATACTGTTAATGGGGTCATATCACGTGGAATCAGATTGTCTCTCATTTTTTGAGATAAAAGTTTTTGGTTTTATGAACATAAGACATCAAAACTTCCACCCCGGTCCATAAAGAGTATTTATTAAAAGCATTAAGCTGAAAAAAACAGCTTTTGGCATCTTGTCTCCTCTCTGTCTTTTTGGCCATATTTTGTTAATAGTGATCCAGTTTGGACTCTGATGCTCTCTGGATTGCATCCAGTTGCTATTTCAACCCTTATGGTTTTGGAATTAAACTATTATTCAGAAGGGGTCAGTGAGTTTTTTGTGTTTTGTTTTTTAGCAAGGAGCGGGTCAGACACAATTTTTGACTACTAAAGTTTTATTTTGTAGACTCCTAAGTCTCCTTAGGACAAATTTAATTTTGTATATTTGTATTTTAACCTAATCAATGTTTTGTAGATGATCTTATCTGAATCGAATAAATAAGAACAAGCTAAGAAAGCATTGTGGAGTGAAGTGCATGCTTCAGCGGCCTTGAAAATAGACCAAAACCGCACCTGAAATATGAACAAAAATATGAAGTAGCACAGCTGTTTTAACCCTGATCATTATAATGTTTCTTGAGCAGCAAGTCAGATTTCTGGAGGGTCATGTGACCCTGAAGACTGAAGCAATAACTTTTATTCCTTTATTATTCAGACAGGATAGTAGAGAGCTGGCAGGAAAGTATTGTGTAGAGATAGGAATTGAATTCGGGATGCGGTGAGCGCCACTGTTTTGTATGTGTCAGCGCACAAACCACGAGGCTATCGGTACTGACCAAAAAAAATTCTTAATGCATGGAAAAATATATATGTCAGCCTTATATCATTTACACCTTCAAGAATGCTACACTAATTAGGTGAAATTCTTACAAATCTCATTGCTGATTGTTGTCAAGCTGCATTTCATTTTACATGGAAAGAAAAGGATTTTGCATATCTCTTATTTTATTTTTGGCACAGCCTTTAAGATGTCTATGGGTCAGAGAAAGGGTAAAAATGGTCATAAATCAAACTTTTTTTTAAGCACAATAATAAAAAAAACTTTTCTAACATTACAAGTGAAGAAATGCATGACATGAACCCTCTCAAAGATAATGCCACTTCATTAAGCTCCTTGACTTTGACACGATTGTGAATTTCTGGCACGTTGTGCCACCCATAGAAGGCTTAAGCGATGCCACAGGGTACAGCTCCTATTGAGACTCAAAATTAAAACACCGGCCTCCCTCCGCCTGTGGATTTATGAGGAAAATTTGAAAGCTCAATAACTGTGTGCAAATGGCCAAACTCTCAAACTATTCTGCTTTATAGCATCATTTTAGCAATGCTTGTGCAGTGTGATCATACAACCAGTCCTGCTCCTTCAGCTCAGCTTTATCATTAATTCATTCCCTGACCTTTCAGAGGTGCAGTTAGCTGCTGTGGGACGTTTAGGTTGCTACAAGCTGTACATCCTTGAATTTAGGCCAGTGGTTTTATAAAATAAAGTACACTGTATGTCATGAAGATGCAGAGGAAGTATGTTATGGTTAAATCTAGAAAATAGTTATTAAAGTGCCACAAATGCTGTGTAAATAATTACACATACATTTACTTTCTAAAAGGTTTAAGTAACCTTTATATCCATTATATGTGAATAATGTAAATAATATTTTGGCAGTTACAAGTGCAAATATGAAAAGAAACTTTGGTAGCACTTTAAGCCTTTATGTATAATGCGTTATAAAAGTAATTTTAATAGATGAATTATGCCTTGTAAAGCACTTGAGTAATTGTAACCAAAGTTATACATTATAACAATTATCAATTCATTACACTATTTTACATTTTATTCGAAAACATTATATCATTATAACACATCATACGTAAAGGCTTTAAGTAAAGTGTGTTTTTGTTTTGTTTTGTTGTTGTTTGTTTAGCAACACAGCACTACATGCCATTCATTAGTGACTTAATTTTAATCTATATATATATATATAAATAATAATAATAATAATAATAATAATAATAAATAAATAAAAAATAAAAAACTCAAACTTTCGGGGGTTATTGCTTTACCAAGGCTGACATTAACACTGTAGATTTCCACTGATACACAACAGTTTTGACAATGCAGATCACATTACAATCTGCAGGATAATGCCACGGTCCAGTGAGCTGTCATCTTATGTGTAGCTCCATGAAAAAAGCTGATGAGAGACATATAACACATGTCTGAGAGACCTCGGTGCATGATGATGTGGTATTACTTACACTTTCACTTACCCAGACACGGAGCACCACGTCCGTTAACCTTCTCCTAAAGGTCAAATGACAAAGTCAAGATGAAACCGCTAGACGAACATCTAACCTGGAAAATAATAACCAAAGAAAGTCCACAAAGGCATTACAGGTTTGAGTTCAATTCCCATACCTCCAATTTCTGAACTTCTTGAGCCATTATTTGCTTTCAGTGGAGATTTTGAGTGAGCGGGAGAGAGCGAACATCTTATATGTGGGTGAGTGGGCGGCAGTAAGCCAACGAAGAGCCGCAAATACAACAGAACTGTGAAAAGCCTTGAGATCTACACATGCACTTTCTAAAGAAGTTTGACATGTTGCTCCCAATGGTAACCTCAAAACTGGAAAAAACAAAAGAACTGCACTGGATTCAATCCATCAATGTGATGAACTTTATTGCTGAAGGTGAAGAGTGTAATTTCTGAAATCTAACAACCCTAAAGAGACTTGAGTGGTGTTTGCCCATGTAAACTGACAACAAAGATGCCAATGTGTTGCTATGCTGTTGCTAGGATGTTCTGGGTGGTTGCTAGGTGAAATGCATTTCAAGCCTCTGGTATTGTCTGGTCTCTAGATGTGGCTGTAGGAGTAAGAGTTTACACTCTTTAACAATATATGTAGAGAGTGTTTTAACACTGAAAATGTGAAACGCATCATCTTTAACATGCTGGCTTTCACATTTTATTGATTGTCAGCGCTAGCTGGTGGCAGATACATGTCCTTGAGCATCGTTTCTTCGGTGTAAGAAGAGCTCAGAAATAAAAAACGGCAAATAGATGAAGAGGATTTGTAAGTCACTGTCAAATAGTAATTTCAGGGCAGTTCAGAAATCAGAAAAAAAGCATTCCAGTTGCACTTGGCATGCCGTTGATGGGATGAGCTTTTGTTTCACAGACATATTTCAAATTAGGAATACAATAGCAAGAGCCGCACGCTAGAACAGAACATATTCAATGGCTCGAGTCACACAAACAAATATGCCAGAGTATTATTGTACCTTTAATCTCAACTCTCATTAAGGACACGTCATTGATCAAGTGAGGCTGTCATCCACTCATTTCACAATATCTGCATGATGTTTTCACCTCTTTCTGAAAGCGACAAGTGGTACCACAACACAGGGGATGTTTTAGAAATGCTAGAAGTGCTGTGAATGCAATAACAAGCCTGTGGTTCATTTATGTGTATTGAGACATTCACAGCAATGTTAGCAAATACTGCGTCCTTCTGTTCAAACGATTTGCCATTTTCAATTTCAACAAAGTATAAATGCACACAAGCTACAAAAAGATATTTTATTCTAAATTAAGCTACAGATTTGCTTGTGGTTTGGCCAAAAGGTACAAGTCACTGGGGAGGCTTCCTTTCAAACAGTTCCTTATTTACCCCTAAAGACTGCATATTAGTACTTCAAATACTTATTACTACCAAAATGATGTTTATTAGTAATGTAAAAGTAAAATTAACGCCTTGGTGACAGCGTTTGTTTTTTTAAAAACGTCTGTGTCCATCTGTGGCTCAGCTTTAATTTTGCAAAGCTACAAGAATACTTTTTGTGCACAAAGAAAATAAAAATAACAATTTATTAAACAATTATTTCCCCCACGAAAACTTCCACATGCATGAATGTAATTGACAGTGTTTATGCATAGGGTAATGCTTGCATTGTGGTACTCTCAAAACTTAAAAAGACTTAAAAATAACTCGGGTAGAAGAATTGTTACATTTTTGTTTTGGTTGCCCAAAGGGCCTTTCACTAAAAAGTTCTTAAAGGAACCAAAATGTTAAAAGAATGTGTTTCCATTCTAAAGAATCAATAGTAAGGTTACATGGATGTTTAAGATTCTTCATGAAACTATTAGATGCCACTATTATGTTTTATGTCATGTAACAGACCATTTTGCAAAGCAGTATGTAAAATAAGTATTTATTAAAGCCCATATGATTTGAGTGAAAATGAATGTTATTGATTTTTTATTGTCAGTGCTGTTCATTTCAACTGAGAACTGCAGTGCATTGAAAGTTTGTTGTTGGTTTCACAATGAACCAAGGTTACTCCTGTTTAAGCTGTTTAGGATTTATGTGTTCTGGCTCTGTTTCTCTCTTTTTTTTTTCTTTTTTTTTTAAACATGAATAAAAAGACCAAATAATTTATATATTGTCTTTGAATAAACGTTTGTTCTAAACCACTAAACTTCCGCATTAAATCACCAGCTCATAACTCACTCCATATCATTAGTGCTACAGAAATAATTATTTCTCATGCAGCTTATAATAAAGATGAGACTAGAATACAATGCACACTTGAGGGTGGACAATAGATGACCTAGCAACCAATTAGAACACCCTAGCAACCGAAGTCTAGGCAACTTACCAACCTTAAAACAACACCTGGGTACCAGTGTTTGAACTAACGTAACCTTTCACTCTTCAAAACTATAGCTGAGACCACAGAAGACTGGTCATTTAAGTCATAAAATAATTTCAATAAAATGGAACATGTCTCAACATAATGTTAAAGCTATATCAGCTACAGAGATGAGTCAAGAGAGCTGTATGAGGAGATGTGGAGTGGTCGGTGAGTCAGAGTCACTGAAGTTTGAGGTATGAGATGGTGATAGAAAGACTTTGAATAAGGTGCATTTCAAGGTTGAAGTGGGACTGACAGACTTCCATTTGAGATTAAGAGAAAAACCTGCGGGGGAAAGAACAATGTCACAGTGCTGATGGACTTAGACGACACTCTCCTTTACATTTGAGAATCCTGTTTGATGTCTTATTTTTTTATTATTTTTTTTAGATGAGTTACAAAACTTTAAACTTATGCAAAATAGTTGAATGCCTCAAGACAAACTTGGTTTTATGATGAGTATAACTCTAAATGTGGACTGGTCAGCCTGAATGAGGAATATTAATGTTGCAATGCTACAATTATACAACCAAGCAACCTATTCTATACAACAGCTTTTGTGTCTTTAAATTAAATCACAACAACAAAAAACTTTTTGGTCATACTTTTATGGTACAGGGTGGGCTATTTATATGGATACACCTTAATAAAATGGGAATGGTTGGTGATATTAACTTCCTGTTTGTGGCACATTAGTATAAGTGAGGGGGGGCACTTTTCAAGATGGGTGGTGACCATGGTGGCCATTTTATTATTTATTTATTAAGGTGTATCCATATAAATGGCCCACCCTGTACTTTTTTAAAAGGTTTAATAGTTTTTTGCCTCAATAAACTCAGTTAAGGTGTTGGGTAGAATTACAAAGGAAAAAGGAACAAGGACTTTGTAAAAGTAAAATAATCTTCTTCTATTTTACTGTACATAGCAGTAAAACTGCTGAACCATTTTCACTCTATATAATACGGTAATTTGCAATTTATTAATATATATAAGCATTTAGAGTGTAACTATGCTCAAATTTGCCAGTATACCAAAAATCAAAGATCTTAATATCTTAATCCTTCCAAGGCCAATGATGTATGAAACGAGCTACAATATCCACATTAATTCTACTGCACCATACTCTGTATGTGAATCAAAAACTGTCTACTTTTTATTTCTTAAGGACTCTTGGCATTTTACAGAAACTGAGAACTCAATTACATCTCTTGAGTTATGCAAGAGCAACCCCTAAGCAATAAAATTTTCTTTTTGGGTGAATGGTTTGAACGTCTTGCACTTTGAGCTGTTTTTTTTTTCCTCCTTCTTCTTTTTTTAAAAGGACAGCGGAACAAATTATTTATTTTCTGTGACAGCACAATATGCTTAAGGTGTCACAATAAACTAAGCAATATGTATTTTCCTTTGGGACTGAGCCCAGAGCGCTGTCTGAAGTGAGAAATACGATGGTTTCCTCTTATTTCCATAGTTCGGCATTTAAGAGTTTATTCAGTTGAATTGAAATGCAATTGTCATTTATTTACATTTAAATAGATTTATTCTGTATTTATTATAGTGCTGTATATAACATGTCTGTGTAGTCATAATTGGAAAAAGCATCACGAATGTTGGCATAAAAGTCTCCAGTCTCACATGGAATAAATAAATCAGCTGCAGACAACTTTAAACGCATTTATCACACTGTATGAAATGCACTGTGATTCCAAATAACTTCAAATTGCAGTACAAACAACTTCAATAGAGGTTGATTAGAGTTCTTATAGGTTTGTCATGACTTTCTGCCACTTTAGGACAAAAGCTGGCTTATCTCATTCTATTACACAGTCAGAGGGCTGTCTAGCTGATAAATTGCATATTGTCATTTTCTGACCAGTATTTCCCATTTACTGCAACACAAGAGGCTATCGATTAAGTAAATGTTTTAAGGGTTTCATGATGCAAACTGCAAACAAGGACAAAAGCAAATTCTGAACAGGGCATCTCTGATTTTTGTCCTTTCAGAACAAATCACGGGAGAAAAATGTGCTAAACGCCACAAATGTGCATCGATCCAAAGGACTCATTCCTGAGGTTCTATTCTCTCTCTCTCGCCTCATGCCTGCCAGGAACTAAAAGCTTTCTCATCTCATGCTCGTTCCAGACTCGTGGCCCTCTTCTTCCCTCTTTTCCTGCAGCAACGGCCCGGCGACTCTCCTGCCTTCTGAACCATTTCTTAATTACTTTCAGATGAGACCTGACAGAGAGCGCTCGCTCTGATTAACTGGACGCAGCGAAAGCTAATTCCTCCAACAGCATTCATAAAGTCCAAGAGGGGTGTTTTGAAGCATTGCAATGATATCATTCTCCATTTCTGCGTTGCTTTCCACCATCTTGAACGAAGCAAGCTCTCTGTGTGCTCTCAGTGGGTCATTTTATGGCAAATCAGAGAAGTTTAAGCGCTCACAGTGGGTGAAATAAAAATACACCTGCGGTCCACGCTGGAAAAGAATTTCTAAACATGCTTTAGCACTAGGGAAACAACCTCCTGAGCATATTCATGTGGTGATTTAAATCTGTGCATAGAGCCCAGCTTAGAAATGTCTTCAAAGAGTTGACCCCCTCATAAAGACCCAACCCCCTCAGGTGCTAGGTCAGACAACACCACAGAACTGTTAAGACAAGACAGAGCAGGTTACTTTTCATATGGGAGAAGGAACATATATTTTTAAATGTTTTTAAAGAAATTCAAACAATAAATAACATTTTGTGTCTCTGTAATGTATTGTGACATATCACTGTAGCGCCTTCACTTGAACTGACTGAAGGATAAATCAGAAGGCGTCTTGTTTCAGCTGCAAAAAGACTTATCACAACATTTTTTTTTTTTTTTTCAAACAAGATGGCAGATTCTGCATTACGATTGATCAGATTGCCTGTCGGTCACAATCTTGGCAAAGGATGAATTGTTGCAGTGAGCTACTGTGGCACAAGTCACCCATAAAGTCATAATTTTGGAGTAACAAGAGAGTATTATGACAAAAGTTATCTTTTAGGTGACCTTACCCTGCATTACGCATCACAAATAACAATGGAAAATATATTGCACAGCATTTATCCATCTTGATTCTATTTAGGTACTAATGCATTTAACATTAGGTTGATGAAAAAAAAAAAAACTAAGATACAATGATGTGCATGTTTCATAATCATCGCACATTAGCACTTTGTAAAAGTTTTAATGTCTGCTCATTCCAAAAACTTTTTAAAGGTTTTTACTCAGCTGTTCTATTCAATAAAATACAAAGAGCATGTGTGCAGTGAAGAGAGCAGAGAGCGCACAGATGAAACTTGAAGCAAAAAGTATGGCATTTTAAAAAAATTGGAAAGTCCTTAAAACGTCTTCAATTTAGTTGTACTTCATGTAGGGCATAAAAAGTCTCAAATGGCACAAGAAAGTCTTAATTATGATTTCAGGAGGTCATAAATTTGACGACAGTAAGACAAGAATTGCAATATGGCTTACTGTAGCTATCATTATGATTTCATTAAATATGAGCTCTGCCCATTGCAAAATCAGCTGCTGCACTTACATATTTAATTAATACAGTCTGCTGTTTTTGTTCAGACCAACGTGAAAATTAACCAATGTTTGTATGCAGTAAAAACGCAGAGATGTAAATGTGAACCAGGGGATCAACCGGAAGATATTAATTAAAACACTAAATATAATAAGTATATATAATAATAATAATATTTTAATAATAATTGTTTAGATTAATATAACAATATTTTGGCCTCCATTTTCTTTTTCATTTCATGAAATTTCTTTTTTGTGAATCCTAGTATGTGTGCAGGTCCTAAGAAAGCTTATAAAAAGCTTAAATATTCTGCAGATACCCTGGCCTGGCAAAAAAGGAAAATCTATACAATACAATTGTCCAGACCTTGGCTGCTGAGTAGTGTTTGATAGTGGACTTTATGCAATTGCAGTGGAAGATCCCTGCTCTAAACAGTAATAAGCTCCTGTACAGTTGCTGCTAGTGACTATGTAAAGATCTGTCATTCATGTTAACTTCAACCAACAACCTTTAACCAAAGATAAAATCAAGTGATAGAAAACAGGAAGACTTGTCAGGACAGCACCATATTCAGTTTTTGACAGGATTGAAAATGAGGCCATTATGGATAGAAGTACAGTGTGTTCAATGGACTGTACTGTAGTTTAACAACTTAACGACTGTTCATCTGATGGAATGGCATTCTGAAAAAAAAAAAAAAGTTCAGTAGACAAAAACAGTTTTGAAAGTTGTGAAAAACATTTACTTTACACTAAAGACTGTAATTCGGTCCAAAAAAAGTACCATTACTTACCAAGTGAAATGAGCACACTTACTTTTCTGACAAAGACTCTAACTTCTCTTACTTAACGGTTTGAGGTTTCATCATGTTTGAATAACATCACCATTTTCATGCATTCTGTCAGCTTCAATAATCTTATAAAGCCAAGGTGGAGTTTATAATATTGTTTTTGACAGTAAAAGGTCAATACACATATACACAAAACACACACAAGACCTTAAAGTATGACACGATGAAGACGCTTGATAAAGCAGAATAAAGTATGTATAAATGTCAGGCCTTTCTCTGAGGATACCTTATTCCTGAATCCGGAGATTACTAATTCATGTTAACTTTATAGAGAGACATGGAACAATGTTTAAGTGGTTTATTGAACGGGAGAAAAACAGTTGGATGTGTTAACACTCCAGTAAATACCAAGGGTGGATGAATAAAGTCTGTCGCCACAGGTAATAAGAAATAAATGCTAGTAGAATCAATTCTCTGTGTCAGTCATTGTCAAGAAAAAAAGAAAACGCATAACCATAAAACCTGAAGAAACCATGCACTGATAGCAGTAATTATGCAAGCGAACAGATTTTTAGTGGTTAACTGGCACAAAGCTCATTTAAGTAATTACCCAGAGGTCAAAGCAGACAGTCTTGCATAAGCCAGGACAAGTAGTTTGAGATTCGGTCTTGTATTTTGCAGTGCTAATTTGATCGAAAGCACCAGGATAAAACATTTGGCTTAGAGTTTGAGTGCTCTCTTTCAGATTACAATATCATCTTAACGTGTTATAGGTGGAGCTCTTGTCTGCCTTTTCTTTAGGCACAAAAAAAGCAACCATAAAGATTAAAAACAGCATGAAAAGTAGTTTAGCTGTTAAAATGGTGCTGGAGTTCCACTTTTCTCATATCTGGACTCTTTTTAAAAGTAACTGATATCAAAAAGACTTCTTCTAAATGCCATGATTCATGATAAAAGACCAGATAAATTATTA
>JAUMHI010000046.1:1840164-1862406 GCA_032359435.1 Enteromius unitaeniatus
CTTTTTAAAAGTAACTGATATCAAAAAGACTTCTTCTAAATGCCATGATTCATGATAAAAGACCAGATAAATTATTAAAACCCTTTAAATGCAGTGGCACACTGATAATGATAAAACAAGCTCTTTTTAGACGCTTCTGGCTTTATAACCTTTAAGCTACATTCCAAATACTGATGCTGTTTTCATTCTAAAACTTAGGAAGTGCCGTTGTGCTAAAAAAAAAAAAACTCACTTATCCTTCCTAAAGAATCCTCCGGGAGCTGACGGAGCTGTGCACAGACTGTTGATATGAGATGTATTTTCCACACACCTTGACATTTAAAAATTGTATTCAGTAGCAACGCATTGCGTACTGTTAATTTTGTGATTCATATGTGCATTTAATGGCACTTAGACTAAGCCCTGTCTATGAAATCAGGCCATAAACTGTCAAAGAATAAAGAATTCATGTGAAGAATTATGTGTGAAACCACTAGAAACCCTTTAGTCTTCATTATACCATTTTCCAGAACTACTACCTGGAGTCTTCAGAAGACAAGATGTCAGGTTCTCAGGGACTTTGCTAAGATGAAGAATCTTGAAAAATGACCCCATTTGACCTTTCTTCATCTGGAGGCTCGAGTCTAGGTTGCAGTTGAATTATGAACATTTAATTGTCCAGTTCATTATTTAACTGCAATTATCAATTTCGACTATTTCATGGGCATTTTGTGACACAATTATCTGTAAACCTGCTTTATAATAATGCACACCTGAGTATGAGACATTTTCCACTTCCAGTCTTTGATAACAATTATAAATCATTTATACATTATTAAAATATTACTAAAATATTACTAAACAACTATTCATGTGCTGTGTATATTATAGAGTTGAAGTCTACAAAAATATAAACTAGTTTAAATGCAAAGGCATTTCACATTCAACAAACCCCTCATTCATTTGTCTCATCAAAGTTTACTTTTACGGTACGTTTAAGGTTATTAGATTAAGTTGACATATATGAACTATACTCTCATTCCGGTGTAATAATCAAGGAACTTTGATGCCACAACATGGGTGATATTATACAGTGCCTGAAAATGCTGGGGACTAATTTCAGGCGCTGCATGCTATTATTGCGCCTGCTGCACCCATGTTACGGCATCAAAGTTCTTTGATTATTACATCGGAATGAGAGTTTAGTTCCTAGCCATATCAGCCTAGAAAATTGCAATTTTTTTTGTTTTCTGTTGATCTTAGTACACAATAGTAGAGTCTTAAGTAAGGAACAAATATCAAAACTCTTTGATAATTTTGAATCAAAATGCTTCTGGTCTAATCAGATTCAATGATCTATGCAAAGCTATGCTAAAAGTGCTATCGCCAGACCCGGAGAATGGCTGCATAGATTCCAAAATGGTAAAACTCAACTTGTTAACTCTGGGGGAGTTGGAGAATGTCAAGTCAAGTCACTTTTTTATTCATATAGTGCTTTTAACAATACAGATTGTAGCAAAGCACTGAACATTATCAGGTAGAAGAACAGAGTGATGGTAATGTTTAATGACGAGAATTAAAGTATTTATTTATCAAATGCAGAGACGGACTCTGTAGTCAAGACGACAATAATCCCTAGAAATCAGGTGTCCCCAACTAAGCAAGCCAGAGTCGGCAAGGAACCAAAACCCCATCCATGAGAGAATGGATAAAAAAAAAAAATGGGAAAACCAGAAATTAAATTTTAAACACGTCAGATTGTGTAGAGGACATTTAGTGTGTGTGTGTGTGTGTGTGTGTGTGTTCGTGTGCTCATCTAGGTTTTCTGGTCTCCGATGAAGATCATCTCTTTGTGCTGATACACCATCTCATCTGGATACAGACTGAGAAACAGAATAAGAGAGAGACAGACTAATATTAGTGTAGAGGCCATTCTTTTTATGATGTAACGAGTACATCGTGTCAGAGTAGCCAGAGTAAAGAGATGTGTCTTTAATCTAGATTTAAACTGACAGAGTGTGCCCGCCTCCAGTACAGTATTAGGTAAATTGTTCCAGAGTTTGGGTGCTAAATAGGAAAAAGATCTGCCACCCACAGTAGATTTTGATATTCTAGATATTATCAAATGGCCAGAGTTTTGAGAACGCAGCAGACGCGGAGGACTACAATGTGATAAGAGCTTGCTCAAGTACTGAGGAGCTAAGCCATTCAGGGTTTTATAAGCAATTAACAAGATTTTAAAATCTATACGATGTTCGATAGTTAGCCAGTGCAGTGTTGACAGAACCGGGCTAATATGCTCATACTTTCTGGTTCTAGTAAGGACTCTTTATTTCCAAAAAACATGGAGTGTTCCTTTATGTACCCGTTTGATGTGCCTTACTGCCACAATGCCACAGCGAAAGCATGCCATAATCAAAGCTAAAGGGGGTCTAATAAAATATTACAGTGTGTGACTTTTTATTTTTTGAATGAGCCATGTAGACATAACCAGATTTTGCGTGTGAATAACCAATTTTTTAATTTATGCTTTCAGTGTTTGGTGCTTGTACATCAGTGTCAGTCATCTATCATTAAATATGATTTTAGACATTACTCATGTGTAAGGTTAGGTTCAGGTGAAGAGATATGGTTAAAATTAAAATTCTGGATTAAAAGGTTGTTGCAGAATCTACAAAATACGTTGACTCAGGAACATATCGAACTCAAAATTAGCACAGGCGGCAGGGTAAAGGTTGCAGCAGATGGTAAAATGAACAGCTTAATAGGTGCAGACACTATCTTGCAAAATGACTTACAAGTGTTAATTAAAGTACTTTATACTGTAAGAATAAATGAGTTTTCAGCATTCACAAGAAACTGCAGAGAAAAAAAACAAACAGTGCACTAATGCTAATGATCTTGTAATTTTTCCCAACTCTCTTTCTGAACTTTAAAGAACTCCTCACATGGTCAATTAGAAAGCAAGCAAGCCTTCAAATCTAACAGCTAAGAATATAATACAGTAAATTCACAGGTTATGCAACCGACATTTAATCATACACATCATTATCTCAGAGACTGCACAGAGGTAATGCAATGTTTAATGAAGAAACTCGAGGGGTTGAGAGTGAGTGTGCTGGATTAAATATACAACACCCATGTTCAGCCGGGACAAAGACATCACCGTAATCACATGAGTCATGTTAATATGACCTTTAAACATCACTTTAAGCACATATAGCTGTGTATTGGAGCTGATTCTGGTCCAAAATGATGGTGCTGTTAATCTGTGATTAGCTAGTGAGTCAACAGCAACTCCTGACTTTGGCTGATGATGAGAGAATTACAACATAATTACATTTGACATCAATTAAAGATCACAAGAGCATCGCCTACTGTCTGCCAACAACTTTAATTTATTCAAAGGGTGATTTCAATGAAGCATTAAACAGTCAAAACAGTCCTCATGGAACGTCAAATCGTTACAAAGCGATTTCACTTTAGCGTCGATGAATGATGGTTTCCTTCCTAAACTTCTGCAGGGCAAACATTAAAATCATACTGTCATATAAAACTTTCTGATATTTATAGTGCCCTCCATGGAATCAATGAGAAATGGGTGTTTATTCTGCACAGACTGATTTTGTTGAAGGTAAGATCTATCATCATTTACAGCTCCTCTTTCCAAACCCAAACTTTCTTTTTTGGTCTGGTGGAAAACAAAAGAAGAAGACTGTTTTCCATGTGCAAAGAAAATTGACAGGGCGAACTCTCAAGCTTTAAAAGTGACAAATGCACTATGAAAGTATCATAAAGTGGTCCACGCAACTATTGCAAGTCTTCGGTAAAATATCACTAAGATCTAAAGATCTGATGCAAATAGCTCATGAGCCTAGATCTCATTCTGCCAATATCAGCTCTTTGCATAAAACCTTAATAATGGCCTTTCTTTTACCTAATGGTAAAACAGATGTAAGGTACTTTAAGATCCAATAATTCAGCATCAAAATGAGACCTCATTTACATGTCAATCAGTGTGTCCGTTTTCTTGAAATCAAAACTTTGATATTTAAACCTGCAGTTATTGATTGAGGGATTTAACTACCGGTTGAAAATGGTTTAACAAACACAATTTCCTTTCTTGTAATGATGTCTTTCCTATTGAAACAAATAGTCAGAACGAGACGCAGTACATCTAAGAGCTTGTTCTAATTTTTAGATAATCCATTTGTCTTTTCCAAACTGCATTTGCTAGTTGGTTTCAAGTGGACATTCTCATTGAAAAATCATCCTTAATAGAACTTGTAACATCAATTATCATTTACAGAAAACAAGATTCAGCATAAAAATGACTTTTATTTAGACAAAATTAGTAGCAATTTTGTCGTAATAATAATAAAACTACTCTAACCATAATATTGCTTTCTGTAGTGAATCAGGAAAGAAATGTGCACAGATTAGCATCTTTTACAAGTGAAAAAGTTTTAAAATAAACGTTGGTGGGTTTTGATGTGAAGGACAACAGGGGGTGGACTTTTTCGAGGAAGTGTTATTAGGGCCTTTCGCACCGCAGGAACCAATTCATAAAACCCAAACTAAATGTGGAACTACACACTTTTTAGTATGTTCGCACCACAGGAACTAAAAACTTATTGTAGCTCTGACTTCAGAGTACACTGTTAAAAATATCTGTAGAAACTACAGAATGAATGGTAGCTGGTTGCCAGTAACTTACTTTAGATTTAAATGTTATCTACTGGCAACAGTTTGTTCAAAGATAAATGAACATTAAACATTAACAAGTTATTTAGTAAAATAACAGCCTCATGCAAAGCATTTCTGGGAACTTTGTATAAGTATGTTTCTAATAGTTTTATTCTGTAAAGATAAAGTTTATGTTTAATGCTCATTTATATTTGAACAAACTGTTACCAATAAATCTACAGTAAGCTACTGGCATCCAGCTGCATAACTATGGCATTTTTTTTTTTTTTACAGTGTAGGGTCTAAAAAAGTACTAGGAACTATCCGTGACGTAAGTGCACACTGATTGGCTAAACGCGTATGAAAACACCCACACCCGCCATGATATAAAACGCAGTGTAAACAAATATGGTGTAGAGATTTTATAAACTTATTTCTTTCATAAATAGCATTTACCTGAAGACTTTGTTCACAGCGTTGAACACCATGCGCAAATGACCTCGCTGTCGACCGGCTTAAGTCACTTCTTAGTATGCTTAATACTTAATACTGAATACAACCCTTTAAACGGTAGGTTATTGGGAAAAGGTTCATGCAAAATAGTACAAGTACCTTAGTACTGTACTTTTAGTTCTGGAAATAAAACGGTGTGAAAGGCCCTATTATTAATTACAGACTCGGTCTCATGAAATAGGCTAGCCCATTTGGCATGCATAATACAATGTTTTTGCATGCATATGATACAAAATGTATTGCTGTGCATGTGCAGTTTTCATCTACATATGATATGCATCTACCTAGAGTGTCTAGGTATCTAGAGTGAGGAAAAAAAAACCCTAAATAAATACATTTTAATGTTTTGTCCTTTTAGAAGACATGCAACATCCAACTAAAGCAAAATTAGCCACTTTTGACAATAATAGGCCTATTGTGATACAAATTAAAATTCTTAATTGGTATTTCACCCAATTTAAAAGAGTGAAATGTGAAAACATAGGCTATATGGTCACTCTAAACTGCCTACAGGTAAACAGAAGAAATATTTGATGAACCAACACTTGTTTGAGTTGAATTGAGAATCTGCAGCCTATCAGCTCCCAGCGCAGATCTTCAGTCATTAAACTACAGCCACCCCCAGACGCGTGACGCGTGATCGCTGCCGTCCATCCGCGACGCTCCTGAATCGCTCGCAGCGCAACATTGTAGCCGGCGGATGCAACACGTCCCTCAGACTCACCGGTGCTGAAGCTGCGCGCCTCCCGAACATTCCAGCATCCCGCGTCCTTTCACAGCTACAGTATGGATCATGATGCCTTTTGCCATCTGATCAAACTTCTCTTCGTTTTGCGTTGTCGATTTAATCATCACGTTCGCATCCTCTCGCGATTTAATATTCGTGGGAATCGGTAACCTGACATATCAACTCGGTTTTTTGGTAGTTATGCTTGTCAGTTTGACTCTCGAGCAACTGCGCTCAGTAAACTGACGCTTTTATTTAGTTGCACTTCAGCATCACCAAAAAGCGCAGAGGGATTTCTGGAGTAAATCACCTTCTAAACACTCATCTGGAGCAGAACCAGTGCCATGGGTAAGAACATGAAGCAAAGAAACATTTCTGTCGGTTTTGTTGAATGAACGTGTTATCCGCGTCCAAGTGCGTAATGGCACGACAAACAGTCTTTCGACATTCGGAGCGCATGCAAACCATCCAACTCGAATCATCTGTTGCGAATGCGTTCATTTTGACGCGTTTGTTCTTTATGGATGTGTGCGTGCGCGTTTATTTTGCATATATTTCAATGGGCAATCAATGTCTCCATTTCTGATTTCAGTGGTGTTCTTTTCGTCTTCCTGATCATTCATCACAAGACGCACGCATTCACTCAAACGCCTTGTAATTTAGTGAAATGCAGAGCTGAAACGCACAAACGTTAATGCTTCTGGACTTTTGAATATTAGGTTTTTGTACAAAGATGCGATTTTAAAGATATAAACATATGAGTCAACAAATATATTACCAAAAGCATCTCTTTTTTCTGTTCGTCTTCAAAACTGACTTCAGTGTTGTAGTTTTCTTATTATTATGGACACAGATAATAATCTTTTTTGCTTGTGAGAAAATGATGCGCGGTTGCCCACAGTAACGCGTGCAGCAGTAGATGTGCGTTTTCTTCTAGATCTATAGGCTTGCTGCATTTATTTTATCATCATTTTAGGAAAATGTCACCCTTTTGATTTCACTGGTTATTTATAAGCATAAGTAAAAATGAGACCTTTCACTAATATGTTATAAGCAAAAAATGCTTATAAATATCGATACAGTCTCAAATCTGCTTGCATAATAATAACTGAAATAATGAGCGCAATCTTACTTTAGATTTTTTGCATGGCACACCTCAACTTCCCAAAAATATTTCCTGTCAACAACATTATATGAAAGTTATATGAAAAGAGGTTTTTACAGTGTTGTAATTGGTCTCTCACTCGCTAATCAGTGGAAAATGACAGACCTTGCTTTTGTGTCTTTGCATGCTAGGCTGCACTCAGTAGTTGCTTGGGTTCACAATGTAAGATTTCCTTTGTGCTTCCCACTGAAATCCACAAGCACCTCAATCATCATTTGACTCAGTGGCCATGTTATAATCAATTAAGGCAGTGTATTAGAGAGCTTCCATCTGTGGATACGGCTGATACTTTGTACTGTTTCTGAACAAATAGACATCAGTTCTGCAGTGACATACTCAGTTGATACCACTAACTACTATTGTGTGCAGAACTAAAGTTCTACATGAAGCAGGGATGCCACGTTAACTTCTAACATTAACGTTAGCCCCACACATGATTCCACGTGTGGGTTTAGAGCTTTACATGACACCTATAATTCAGATTATCCTGAAAAGTCTGCTTAAAACCGAGCTGTATGGCCAAGGTATGATCAGCTTGAGCTAAACCTGCTTTTATGTTGAACCAAATGTTGGAAGAATTCCAAGCACCTATAAAAGGAGCATGTGAGGTCCTCCTACAGAAACTGCACCTGAAAACTAAAGAATTCCCATGCTTGGCATAATGCGTGGAGCTGCAGATCATCCTATGATTAAATCTTTAACAAATACTCAATTTTGAGTCTCAGAGCTAAACAGTGTTAAATGAAGTATGTTGACATGAATAATTAATTTACAAACCACAGATATGGTAATGTGAGTGAACACTTAATGTATGCCAGAGTAACAACGAGAAAACACCAGCTGATAACTGTATGCTCTATCAAGATTAATCTAATTTAATATTATTATCAAAATGCATTAACTTAAGGACTCCAGGGCAAAGAAGGGCTTTGCCCATATGGCACAAATCCAACCGCATTAAGAATATTTTGATATTCATGCACATCAAATTAGCATTAATATAGTTAGCCATGACTGGTTATTTTACCAAGACTGTAAGTGAGCGAAACAGTCTATTCATTTGGTAAACACTTAAAACTCAACATGTGTTATGTTCCTGCTTTTATTATTAATATTACTACTACTACTACTGCCACAGATTCAATCATGAATGATTCTAAATATATGAATCAAAAATGAAACAAATACTTCTTAAGTAAAACATAAGATCTTTCAAATAACATTCCTTTTGTTTTGCATCAGACTTTATGGCAAACCAAGAGCAAAATAGTTTTTTTTTTTAAAGAATACATTAGTTTTTTATTAGTTACTGTTCACTCTCAGACAAAAAAATAGGTAAAAAAGCCATCACTGGGACTGTACCTTTTTAAAAGGTAGATCTTATTTACCCCGTAATATGTACTTTAAAGGTATCTAAATGGTGGCTTTTGTACTTTTTTCCGAAGGTGTAGGTAACATAGCCCATGCAATTATAAAATAAACAATGACAGCAAGAAATGGTGGATTTTAAAATGCTTTTTTGTTTGTTTGTTTTTTAACTTGGATAAGCATGCTTTGGAGTGAACTTGACCTTCATGCCTCCATGTCCCAGTCCTCAAAAGCCTCCTCAAAAAAGTGAGAGTTACAGGAGGTTAGTAGTCCTTCAAACCCCCTGCAAACTCACATTATGGCTTTATTTTAATATGAAACGCCCACTTCAAGCCCTAAAATCCTATAATGTTGCGGCACTGGATATGCTGTTTTGCCAAATGAATCACACTACAGAAACAAAACGAGTTGCTGAAAAAGAGCAACTTAGAATTGCAATCAAAGATGTTTCCACAAGCATGTGTGCTCTCTTGGATTTGAACCTGTGACCTTGGTGTCAACTGCAACATTAAAGCTATAGTAATTGCACAGAGAACAGATGGGGTTGAATGCTTGTTAATTTCAGCTTTACCACTGACAAAAATAATGAAATTGTCAGAACCACAATGTATTTTCACCTTTTCCTCAGGCAAGGTTTAGTTTGCTCTCCCCGATGGCTCTTGACAAGGCTTGTATTTCAATCAGATCCATTTTCTATATGATTGAATGACACACAATAGACTCAAATTAGGATTATCTATGCCCTTAAACGTTAAACTCTGAGGACACTGAGGAAAAGGCATTACAAAGGCGCAGCTAACTCCTTAAAAAGAGAGTCCATTGGGAAGAAAGTCCCCATGGATAGTCACCCTGTAAAAAGGAGAGTTTAATAGACCTCATTAGAAAGTGTTGGGAACTCATTCTGTGGACTGGGAATTGATGCTTGAGTGAAAGTTAATCTACTTCAAAGCATGACATCATGCAACATCTTTCAAAGTTTGAACTAGGGCTGTGAATTGACATTAATTAATTGCATGATATGCAGTTTAGTTACTCATTTTCAAATTGATTGCATTTATCAATATTAGCTAAGAAAAATATCCCAAATGAAGACAATGCATCGATTAAACTTTTTTGTTGTTGTTGTTTATGTAATTAATTGCACTAAATTCATTTGGCAGCTCTAATTTGAACACAAATGCTTACTCTAGAGTAACTCTTGACCTTTCTCTATCTGGTGCATTTCTAACTGTGTTGTTATTCTATGGATAAAAACGCAGGTCCTTCTGATAGCAACAAAGATCGAAATGCTCTTGTGTACCTGAAGAACTGGATAAATAAGGCCTGTCTGCCACATTTTGCTTTATTTGGTTTGTTACCCTGCTACATTATTTCTCAAACCCTCATCGCATCCATCTTGCTTCTTAATCATCTCCTGCTGAGTCCGGCCCGGGTATTACTGTTCATGTCAGGGGTAATGGAACACTGCAGCATTCATTTGAAATATCAACTTGTCTTTTTGCCAAGGGAGATGGCAGCCCTCGTTCTCTCAGCCTCTCTCCTTATCCCGATGTCAGAGGGCCTGTTAATGGCCTTCTGAACCACAAAAACATGGACACGAGTGTCTCAAATGTCAATTAGTTTTCTTTGGGCTCCGCAAAAAAAGTGGTGGCGACACAGGTGAAAGGTTCACAGTTCTACAATAAATTATTTTACAACTAACCTCTATAGTGAGATATTGAGGGAATAGACAGTGAGCAGTAAGAGATAAAGCAATGTTTGCAAAGTGTTTTACTTCCATAATGTGATACATTTCAAATAGATAGTTGCTCTGCGTTATAATTTTTTTTTAAAGCCTATGATACTTTTTTCAAAATTGAATCAAATTGCAATAATATGCACTACTATTCAAATGTTTCTGTTTTTTCTTTCTTTTTTAAAAATACATTTAAATACAAAAATAATGTGTTAAATTTATCAAATGTGATAGTTAAGACTAAACTTGTTATAAAACATTTTGATTCAACATGAATGTAGTTCTTTTTAACTTTTTATTCAACAAAGTATATGATCATAAATCAGTATATTAAATATGTGAGTTTTGATGGATCACTGAAGGCAGATGAAAATTCAGTTTTGCATCATAGAACTAAATTCTATTTTAAAGTATATTAAAATAGAAAACCATTATTTTAAATTGTGATTATATTTCACAACACGTTTTTTTATTTTTGATCAAATAAATGCCAAGAGAGTTCTTGGAAAAAAAGATGCTAAAAATCTTTCTGATCCCAGACTTTGGAACAGCTGTGTATAAACCTGAGGTTAAATGCATTACATTTTGATGAAACATTGCAAACACAAATTAAGAGCAGCATTGTCTTAATTTATACAGATCAAATCAACAAACATTTTTGATTTCATGTTGAGTTCAAGTAACTTAATTCAAGAAACTCAACATACTGTAGCATGCAGTAGTCAGGAAAGCACAACAAAGCTTAAAAAAAAAACCCTCACCTCCACTACAAACACATCAGGCAGCTATGCTTTTAAAAACATCCTTATCTGCTCTTGATTTTAAACAGTTAAGTGAGAGGAAAACATTAAGCGAATAAGCTCTGCAAATCTTTACCCTCTAATGACTCTCAAAGGTTTAATTTGCTCATTGATTTCTGTAACAGCCAGACATGGAGATTGATTGCAAAGGTTCACATGCAGCCTTTTTTTTTTTTTTTTTTTTTTTGAGGAAGTTTTTTTCTGTTGTACTAGTTTAATAACAAGCAGTAGAAAATGTATCAAATCCATCGAGCAGCCCACTGCTCTCAAAACACCCTTGAGGAAAACCTATCCATATCTCAGTGGGAACACTGCGCTCATCGAATTTTTTGTCCCCAATTAAAAGAATGTGCAGTATTAATGGGTCATATAATTACTAAAAAAATGTTGTCTTCTTTCTATATAAAAGCCAGTAGGGAATGCAGCCAGCTCGCTTGGTTGTGAAGTCTCATGTGGGAAGAATTACCAAATTCTTATGGGTCTTTATCCATTAAGACCATGTCGCTAATGATCTCTGCTGCTAAGGGAAGCGACATGGTCTCAATGCCATCTCTCTGCTCCAATAACTAGTCAGCAGGAGATGGGTGACTGGCCTTTTAGCCACAGGATGAAGCATATTTACTGCCCCAATAGGACACTATTATATAAAATTGATGACTGTGTAAACCGTTTGGTATGCCCCACTGCTGTTGCACATCTCTTCTTGTTAAAGCATCAACGCAAACCCGCAGAACAGTGGGGAACTTATTTGTCATGTGTTCCTTGCTAATGATACAAGCAAACTTTGAGACGGATGACCCTGATGTTGCCTTTCTCTCTTAATTAATTTAGCGTGAAGCCTAAGATGCATTCAGCGTTTGGGTGCTTTGAGAATGCTATTTTTAATCAGCAACATTAGTTAAGTCTTTTGTGGGGGTGTGCGAGAAACAACGAACTGCGCATATGTTAGACGTATGCTGATTAGCTTCACTCTGATAAGTGGATCTTATTGATTTCCATTCATTTAAAACACCCGCTTCCCACTCGCTTTCATTTTGGCTAAAACGAGGGTACATTAAAAGGTGTAGCGCTAAATGATGGATAATTCCGCTCAAATTCTCATATTCAATTAGAGGGTCCCCGGTGCATTCTTTTTTCAGATTTCATGCATTATGTCTTAATAGCTTGAAAACACTCTGCACACTCTACAGGATGTTCCCCATCCATCACAGTCATGAATCGTTTTCCTTGATGATAAAGATGAGGCTGTGCATAATGGATGAGCACACCCACTCTGTCACTTGCAAACCTGTGCTCTCTTGGGTGAATACTAAAACTGACCTCAAATGTTGTCTGTCTGTGTTCTTTCTGTGTCTCTCCGCAGGGCCCTTACTCTGGGAAGGGCGCCTGTCATGTTTTCTCCTCCATGCTTCTGTTCTCCTGCTGCTCAGCAAGGGGGAGCGGATGTGCCCTGTGAGTTGCCGCTGCGAAGGCAAGATTGTTTACTGTGAGTCTGGCGCCTTTCAAGACGTCCCGGAGAACATCTCTCTAGGGTGCCAGGGTCTATCTCTGCGGTACAACAGCCTCTTGTTGTTGCTACCTTACCAGTTTGCTCACCTCAACCAGCTGGTCTGGCTCTACCTGGACCACAATTCCATCAGCGTAGTGGACAGACTGGCTTTCCAGGGACTCCGCAGGCTAAAGGAACTAATCTTAAGCTCTAACAAGATTGCGCAGTTGCAAAACGGCACCTTTGAGACTGTCCCAAACCTGCGCAACCTCGACCTGTCCTACAACCAGCTGCAGGACCTGATGCCGGGGCATTTTCACGGACTACGCAAGCTTCAGAATCTTCACCTGCGCTCAAACAACATCAAAAGCATCCCTGTTCGTACTTTTATGGAATGTCGAAGCCTGGAGTTTCTAGATTTGGGTTACAATCGCCTGCGGACTATAACTCGCACAACCTTTCTGGGACTGCTCAGGCTGACAGAACTTCACCTTGAGCACAATCAGTTTTCCAGGATTAACTTTTTCCTATTTCCACGCCTCTTGAATCTGCAGGCTCTTTATCTGCAATGGAATCGCATTCGGTCGGTCATCCAAGGTTCGCCTTGGACTTGGCACACTTTACAGAAATTGGATCTATCGGGCAACGAGATTCAAGTTTTGGATCCGGCTATTTTTAGGTGTTTGCCCAACTTGCATACACTCAATCTGGAGTCTAACAAGATAAGCAACGTGTCCCAGGAAGTTGTTTCATCGTGGATCTCCATTAGCACTATAAACCTGGCAGGAAACATATGGGACTGTAGCTCTAGTATCTGCCCTCTGGTGTCTTGGCTGAGAAACTTCAGGGGAACTAGAGATGCCAGCATTATTTGCAGCACTCCCAAATCCCTTCAGGGAGAAAGAGTCATGGACGCAGTGAGAAACAACTCTGTGTGCGAGGAGATATTCACTGTGGAACCGACCACAGAATTAACCCTTCTTTTGACTACTACAACGACAACCCTTTATGTAACAAAGCCACCCACAACCACCACTACAAACCCACGCGCAACAACTAGACAGCTTTCTCAAGTTACCCATGTACAAAGAGTCACCCCAAAGGTTTTATTCCCTGTTCAGTCCAACAACGAATTCCTACCACCCCTACCGGTAACACCTAGCAGCCTGCCCTTCACCCCCGAACCCGAGTTTGAGCATATGACCTTCCACAAGATCATCGCCGGCAGCGTTGCCCTATTTCTCTCAGTTTCTTTAATCTTATTAGTGATTTATGTGTCATGGCGACGATACCCTAACAGCATGAGGCAACTTCAGCAGCATTCCATTCGACGCAAGCGCAGGAAAAAGACTAGAGAGCCTGAGCACAACATCAACTCTCAACTGCAAGAGTATTACCTAAGCTACAACCATGCCAATGCTGAGACCATGGACTCTTTGGTTAACGGGGCGTGCACCTGCACCATCTCGGGCTCCAGAGAGTGCGAGGTATGACCTACCACTAAAAAAACGCATTCTCTGCACCGGGGAGTCAGAGGTAAACTTTTTTAAGAGCATGACTGCCCGTAAACCTTCTCTCCTTCTTCCTTCTCTTTTTAGTCACACTCCAACTGATTTCAAACATGCGGTTAATTATTTTCTGTAGTTCTCTGAAGAAGTCCTCATGTAATATTTTAAACAGCCCGTAGCCCTTATGATCAGCACAGTACAGGATAATAGTCATTATTATGAAAAGTATAAAAAAAGTAGGCACTTTAATGGGTTGTGGCTGTTTAGTGAAAATCAATTGTGTCTCAGGAAATGGAGCAGCTCTCTGTAGTGTACTTTTCTTCCCACCATCTACCTGTCTATCTGCTCATGACAAACCTGCAATAAGCCAATAGATCAAGGTCAATCATGTTAATAGAATAAATTCAATCATGACCTCCACCTTGAAAAGTAATACTTCTAAACATCAGCTGAGCCTCTAAATAATTAAATAAACAAATAACAATAATCCACTTTTATTGCTGTATGACTTCAAATAAACTATTCCTTTGAGTTGGAGCTGTCCAGAGACATGGCACACTGAGGAGTGCTTGTGTTCAACAGGACACAGGTTTAAATTCTGCTTCAATACCTTGGTTTGCACTGATAAGTAATGTGTACAAGTTGTACACAGGTTCATCTTTTGACCCACAGTAGTATTTTATTTGATTTTACAACCCATAAGTGCTTTTCAACCAGCTCTGTAATTTTCTTTTGATGGTCTCCCTCAATTAAACCTAATTCATAGCTAACAATCCTAGCAGAGTAGTGTCATCTGTAGTTGCCTTACAGAAACGAAGCCTTCTTGACACAAAACAACACTCACAGCGACATTATTGTGAGTCATTATTATAAGCCTTGTGTTTATCATGGAACGAGAAAGAACTGAAACAGGGTTCAGTAATTATGGACTTAAATTATGGAGCTTTATTTTACAAAGCATTGTTTTTTCCCTTGTTCTAGACGCATTATGCTGCATGACTACATGCCCTTTACCAGTACCAGCTGTTGGAAATCAATGTACATATTCATGTTTTCCATCACCTTCAATTATTGCCTAGTCTTTTAACTCCTGCTTGGGGCTGCTACATCATTCATTTGATCACATCTTTGGAGCTCTGTGTTATAATGGGTCATCACATATTCGGTTTTGACATTTAATGAGCAGGGTACTCATTTATGTGTCTTATTATTTATCTGTGTTTCTCATGTTTGTGTCGAATCGACTGTCTTATTATTTTGGGTGATGCAAAATAATTAAAAGCACCCTCATAAAAGCTTTTACAAACCTAACCACATAATGCGTGACATTTTTGATGGGGAGGATACACGCCTTAATTGCACCCAATTTGACTTCATGTCCTACCCCAAAAGAAAAGTAGGTCACATTATAAGGCCTCCACTGATGGGCCATACTGAAAGGGTCACAGAAAGCAGGGGCGAATGCAAAATAGACTTATAAATTTAACATGCATTAAATTAGTGCATAAATAGCTTGCAAATTTAATATACTGTAACTGTACAGTAGGTACGTTATATACTTTATTTCCATATAACTGAATATCAGCCTGCATGCACTTAACAATATATGGACTTCAAAAGCCACCTTTTGTCCACTGTAAAATCTAATTAGTTGTGCTTACTTAAAAAAAAGCATCCAAGCCGATTGCTTTAAAAATGCTAAGTAAAGTGAAATAAAAACAGTATTTTGTACTGACAAATGCTTAGTTAGTATAGTTTATATAAACAAGAGTTATAGTAACTAAAAAAAGACAACCTGATCTCACAGAATTGCAAGAAATAACCACGAACTCTTAATGCATAATTCTGTGTTAGTATCACGTAATCACAGGAAATTCCGTGATACTACCACGTAAAAGATTACAATGTAATTCAGTGACAGGCATCAGCCGTGATCCACTCACGGATAACCAAAGTCATTTGATATTAAATTTATACTTTTATTGTAGCACCTAGCCCCACCTTTACCCTAAACCTACCAACCTCTGAACAATGTAAACACACACAGACAAAATAAGCGCAGTCACAGGTATTTATTGCAAAAACTGATCATAAGCAGTAGAAAAAAAACATTACTAACAAGTTGTTGTATTTCAAGTCCTTTCTGAAGCCATACGATGCGAAGAAGAGAGTAAAATACAAGGTTTTAATAGCTGAAATTATCCCGCTCTGTTAACGCGATGACTTTTATTCAAAACACACTTTCGTCCTGTAGAATGACGCAAATCGATCAGCAGACACACAAGAGCCATTAACATTTCACAACAGCATGATGCGATCGGTCACGAGACACGCGAGAACCAATAGAATTTTACAACCAAGGCTGATGTAAGGATTCTCCAGGTGGCATTTTTTAAATTTGCGCAAAGCAGCAGCCTGCAACACAGATGAGTCACCGTGGACAGAGAGATGGTGATCAATCCTTTTGCCTCGCAATAATTCAAATATTAATACATTTTAATAAATAATGTTGGTAGTTGTAACTGCTGGTTTATCTTGTGTTTTATTAACAGATGGTAGGTTTAGGGGCAGGTGTTGGGGTACGTGCTCATATATGTATAAATAGATTAACATAAATAAAACTGTTGTGACCATTTACAGTGAAAAATCACACCCCAATACAATTGCAATAATGGCAATATCATTACCTAATATTTGAATCCAAATCCGTGACTGGATCACAGCTGTTGCCTGAATTACATTGTAATCTTTTACATGAGCCCATCACAGAATTTTTGATGATTACGTGACACTAACACGGAATTATGCATTAAGAGTTTGTGGTTATTTCACGTAATTCTGTGAGATCAGGTTGAAAAAAGAACAATAGGGTGTACTCGATCCTTGGCACGATTCGCACCAAGCAGCATGAATGACGTGGCAAGAATTGAGTGTTTCACACGTTCATGATTCGCATGAATCACTCAAGTTGAAAAATCGAAACTTTGGTGAAAATTTGCGCTGCGTTAACCAATCAGGAGCTTGCTCTAGCAGTGACATGATTACTAGCAAGCGAAGGCAGAATTCTGAAACTATGGAGGACAAATCATTGCCACTGTATGCAGAGGAGCTGTACGGCACATTTTTGTACTTTAATAGAAACAGGATTAAAAAGGAAATAAATACTAGATTTATTAAAAAAAGTTTGTCTATTAAATATACCCAAAACTAATTTTACTTCATGTCTAACCACTACCGAGACTGGAACCGCCTGGCAGAAGCCCCTCCCATGATGCGAATTTGGATTTGCTGTGAAACGAATTTTACACTTGAATGAATCAAGTAAACTCAAAATGTTCAAGTATCGAACTATGTGCAAATAGCGCAATTTATTCGTGCAAGTCGCGTCTGGTGTGAACGCACCATTAGTATAGCTACTTACTGACTCCCAGAGTGCATTGTGGCAGAATAAATTATGCAATTGCTTTGTTTTACAGTTGTTGTTGTTATTTGCAAATTTAATTTGCTGTCTTAATTTGCTGTCAGTAGTAGCACAACAAAATGAGCAAATAAAATGGTTATACAATTAATAAAAATAAAAATAATTTAATTGTTACCATTGTTATGATTCACGTGCTGAATGATGAAGTCAATATGTGACTTTGCCATATTTCCACAATAATTTAAGTATTATATCATCCAATTTATAAGCTTCTCAATTGGTTTATGAAAAACATTTAAAGTGTAATAGATTGTTAACAAACACAAAAATGATACACTACTACAACAAAAAATAACTGTACAACATATTAATTCAAAGATAGGTCACCTGGTAAAAGCAACTTATTTATTAATTTTCTTCCTTTGAAACCAACTGACTTTGATTTCATGTTGCATCACTGCATTTATAGGAAATTAGTGTCCAACCAAAGGGAACGCTAATCACTATAATGGTAAGTAAAAAATTTTAGGAAAATCTTATGTGGCATATGTGATGTTAAGTTGTATTGAAAATTCAACATTGAAGATGACTTGTTAAAAGACTGAATTCAGTTAAATATAAACAGATGTGGGGAAATATTTCTTCTTCCTCTGTTGTTGTGTTGTTCATTAGCAACAAATTAGTGCACTGCTACCTCTTACTGCTTTATTAATGGCATTGGTTCCTTTGTGGCTACTTGAATATTTTAAGTAAGCATCACTCAATGCAGTGAGTAAATTGTCTTATTTGTCTTAAAAGTTGCTGTAACTTGGTAAAACCTAGTAAGTGTAACAACATCTAAGTGTAAGTACATCTAAATAACTATATCTAAGCAAGGTGAACTATTCGATTTTACAGTGTGTCTTTTAAATGCTTTGAAATGCAAATTGTAATTTGATGTTTTCTCAACAGATTTATGCAATCAATTCTGATTAATTAGATGGATTAATTGGCATAATTGATTTAATTTAATTAATTAGCAGGCATAACAATTGATTTACAGTCATAATAAAATGCAACTAACCACATAATCACCCATAGTTAGTACAGAGCAATAAACAGGCTTATTAAAAGGAAGGATGGAAATTCCCATCCAATCAAAACTATGGTCATTTCATCTGTATATTACAATACAGTCAAATTACACAGACGCCAGTATGGGAATATGCATAACACACACATACACAAAACTACACAGGGTAAATGTCTGCTGAGAGAATAAAACCATTGCATTTGAAAAGACATTTCCACTAACCAAAACAGTAAATCGACTTATTAATATCCCATACTTGATGTCCAATGCAGCGAAACGAGCTGAGAGCCACTGCCTTTACTCGTGTCACCAGAACGATGAAAGCGACGCTACTGGCTTGTCTCCAGCTGCTGATGTGTGACATTCAGAGAATGTCACATTTTACTGTGCCTGATAGTTTCATAAAGGTGTCAATCATCTTCCCACCATTCTCGAAAGCTTCCAAATTATAGAAATATACAGTGTGGCATATGCTCATATGCATCCTGCTGAAGGCATTTAGAGCTTATATTATCCCTTGGGGGCCAATAAATTACATGATTCATCCCTCCATCCACTAAAATTTTTTGGTGTAAAACACGTCTGGTATTTTAGGGAGGCATGAGTATTTTAGGACCAGTACTGTAGTTGTTATGAAACTGATTTGTAACACCATAAGCAGAATACATTTTGCATTTGCATAAACATCATTTTTGCATGCTGTTCATGTGCTAATTTTTCAGTCGATCTCCCGTACAGTTGACAGCTCCCAATTCAAAACCAGCTGTCGTCGTTTTATGTTTTGATTAATTAGGACAACCTGGTGGAGCATGCATCTTGAATTTGAAGCACTGTATGTCAAGCTCAGCTTTAACCTGTACTTTAGTACTGTGACTAACTTCTCCAATCTTCTGGTGACCCTAATAATCAAGATTGTTTTTCTAGCCTATCAGTGGCACTTCCACCTCAGCTTCACACTTCTAATCTCAGCATGAAATTGCTCTTTTTTTCATCCCTGCTGAAGGTTTCTAAGTGGATTCTTGCTGCTTGTTTGCTTCTGCTGCTGATAAGGATACTTTGCCTCCAGAATTATTTTTGCATTCATAAAATTATGAATTAATTATATATTACTATACCGTTATATTATTACACATTCAGCATTAATAAGCAAAAATGTGCATAATTACTTAAATACATAAATACTATAAATGCATAAATACTAAAAATAAAATGTAAAAAGTAATTTAATAATTACTAAATAATTTTCTTCATGCAAAATAAAGTTCCTCTCTACGCATGCTTTCCATTTAAAATACCAGCAAATATTGATCAAAATGAATCTGTGCGAGTAGGTCTGACTGTGATCATTCAGACAACAACAGTATCAATTATGTGATAACTCCATCAACTTCTTGCAACAATTACTTAAAATTTGCACTCCAAATTAAAATGCACGCGGCTCTTCCCAGGAGTAAGCCAAGGACGCTGTTTACACAGGCGTCACATTTATTAGCAATCCTAAAACAACAGGCTAAATGGATGATATAAAAAGGCGAGGTGTATTAATAGACAGCAGTTGGCACATTTTTTAGAGCCTGCAGCATTTTCAGAGCATGTTTTGTGTCAGGAGCCTGCAGACTGAAAGATCAGAGGGAAGATGCTTATATTACGTGTATGTGCCTTACATGTGAAGCGAATTCCACGGCCAGGTGAAGATGGATTTGTTTCATGAGTTGTGAATAATCGAATCAGAGACATCAATTTAAATTAACAAAAAGTGTTTCTATATCATATTTCACATTTAAAAAGCAATTACTGTAAAATCTGCAGACTGGATTGGTGAGTCATAACTGTCATATAAAATGTGTGGCATTCTGAGGAATATTAAGTGCCATCACGTAGGAAAGGCAGCCTGCGTTGTCATATCCTGAAGAAGCCATTCATATCACCTCAGAGTATTGCGTATTGTGTGTGAGAAGAATAAAACATAACACTGATCATGCGGTGTGCTTCCGAGAGCCTCACACTTTTTGCATAAGACACACAATCCTTGTGTTTACTTAGAATTGAAAGCAGTGTTAAAGTCAATATCAAGTCCAACCTGACTTCAGTGATATTATAAAACAGGTAACACTATACAATAAGGTTCATTGGTTGTAAACATGAACTAAGAATGAACTATACTTATACAGCATTTAATTAATCTAATGTTCATTTCAGCATTTACTAATGCGTTATTAATATCACAAGTTACCATTAGTTAATGCCCATGAACTAACATGAATAAACAATGAACAGCTGTATTTTCATAAACTAACATTAAGAAAGATTAATAAAGAGTGTAATAAATGCATTGTTTGTTCATGTTAGTCAAAACATTAACTAATGGTAACAAATGACACCTTATTGTAATGTTACCATAAAATATATGTTATAATATTATAAAATCTTATATCTGATCACAAAAATACAGTAAAAACTGTAATAATGTGAAAGATGTGAATAATGTAACTCATACTATTGATCAAATCTGAATTGTGTACTCCACAAGAAAAATATCTTATCATTATCAGTTTTGAAAACAACTGTTTTCGGGATAGAAAGTTTTCGTGAATAGAAAGTTCAGAAGAATAGCATGTATTTGAGCTAGTTTTGTAACAAACAAAAAAAAATAGTCTGTCTAGGAAAAACAAATTTAGGAAGAAACTGTCCGACTGTAAAAACTACAAAGCACAGTTCATTTTGTTTATACGTGCTGATTAGGGGTGTTTTATCTGAAATAGTTCACACCACAGTAATAGACCAATCATTTAAACACTGTAATTGCACAGCAGTGGCGGTCTGTAAGTCCATGTACAGAAAACACAGAAATTTGCAGAACCGTGTGCAGACTTTGCAATTTGAATTTCTATCTGTCCAAAAGTAATAAGTAATGGATTATTTCACAGACATAACCCAGAGTTCAGTTCTGCTTTGAGTAGATCTAGTTCACTTACCAACAATTGAAAATTGAAAATAAAAAAAAAAGCATCTTTCAAATGTGTGATTCAACTTATCTGGAAAACTCTAGCGATGAAAGATTGATTTGATTCATGTTTATTGAATCTTTTTCTTTCAGAGCAACACTGAAGAGAAAAAATACTTTCATACTTCCACTTTTAAACACAACAAAAGAAAATGAAAACAAAAGCATGAAAAGCAAAATGACTTAAAGGGATAGTTCACCAAAATATGTAGATCATGTCATTATTTACTCACCCTGGTGTTGTTGCCTCAGAACA
This sequence comes from Enteromius unitaeniatus, assembly GCA_032359435.1. Taxonomy (NCBI): domain Eukaryota; kingdom Metazoa; phylum Chordata; class Actinopteri; order Cypriniformes; family Cyprinidae; genus Enteromius; species Enteromius unitaeniatus. The sequence continues at coordinate 1,861,888 of JAUMHI010000046.1, forward strand.
CAACAAGTTTTTGATATGAAACGAAGTCTCAGATTTAAAATTATGTTTATTTTGCTACAATATTCAAACATTAATTACTGTATTGGCATTGTTTAATGTGGCGTTTCAGCACAAAGAATCTGAAATGATCACCTCCTCCACTTTAATATAGTAGAAATATAGGCCTAATTTGCAAAGGTCTAATCATTGTAAAGTTATTTATAAAGTTGAGAACTTTATTATGAGTGTAATTAAAGTGTTTGCATGCAAATCAGTTTATGTTAACCCTCAATATTATAATAATGTAGTACCATCTGACTCTCATATAGTTATATAACTATTTTAGAGCATTACGTGAAATTTTTTTTTTTCCTTGAGAAAAAAGTGAATATTGATCACACAGCTTGTGTTTTTCCTTGACGAGTCGGACTGAATTGCAGTGCTAATAGAGTCTCATGAGCGAGCGGTCTTGCCCAGAGACCAGCAGCCAAGTTCAGGATTTTTTGGTGGTCATGAAAACTGGACAGATTTTTCGGACAT
>JAUMHI010000046.1:1869849-1893595 GCA_032359435.1 Enteromius unitaeniatus
ATTAAGTTCCAAGACTGATGCAAGTATTAAGTGCTTCTATAAAACACTGTGGCAGAAAGCACAACTGACTTTAACCATCAAAAACAACAGCTCAGATTTTGTGCCCTAGAAAAATCTGCAATCAATATAAATTCTAAGATCTCAATATAAATTCAAATATTTCTCACAAGAGAGTGATCTGCTGCTATCCACATGCAACTGCACATTGACATATCAATGACTAATATGACTTATACATAGCAAAATATTCCATAAGACTCCTGAGCAATGAAAGTAATAACCTTTCGTTTTTGTGTCTCACTACTGTTAGATTCACTCCAGCCGTCTGCCACATTATATGAAATGTGATTCAACCTGGCAAAATGTTGATGCTGACATTTTTATTTGTCATCATAACAATTTATGTGGCCCATCAGTTAATTTGCATCACCACATGACTCATGATTTTATTGTACAGGCGGAGAGGTGGAGTGGCCATCAAGATTTATATGCTTGCAAATTTATGTGTCACATTCTTTGGCTCGCGTCTCTTAGAGCTGCTGTCCTTTATTCACCATCCACAGCAATTCACGCCTGATAAATCAAGTGCAAGTTTGCATACAAACACACGCAAAAGTTAACACGCATGAGTGCAGATGTGTGCTGAAAGGGTAGTTAGGTGGTACAGAGGCGGATTTATAATGATCCAGAGGCAGCATTATGGAAATAAGTGTTATTTCGTACAGAAATGAGCGTCTCTGATGGACAGGCTCATTAAGAGTCTCTGAGGAAGACTAATCAATGATAAGGTGAGCGCTATCCATTCTCCGTCTGGAAAACTGTATTGCAGGACTGATGAGGTGCAAATTAAAAAGCCATTAGAGCAGCATCTCCCACCGCGGTGAAAGAGTTCTGCAGGTTAGCGGTTATCTAAGGTCTGAGTGATTTATAACAATTGAAAAAATCTCAAACTCAAAATCAAAAGAAAACACAACTGGAGTCAAAGTTTAGCATTAAACATGCATAGACTGACGTACATGCTTTAATGGTGCTTCTAAGTGCAAGTAAAATTTGAATCTGGCTCACAAAGTTTAGTTCCTCTATTATCATCCTCATCGTCCTATCTTTATAAAAGTACAAAAAAATATAAGGTAAACTACAGCTAGATAGAATAGCTAGAACTAGCTGGCTAGCATGGTAGCTAAAAATAGACAGATATAAATATAAATATAAATATAAATGACAGATAGCTAGAATAATTGATTAGAAAAAGTTAAATGATTATTGACAGCTATGATAATTTGACAGGTAGCTAAAAGAATGATTCGATTTCTAAAACGAAAGCTAACAAGAAAATGATAGTTAACTAGAACTATAGATCAATAGATAGATAGCCAGAATGGCAGCTAGAACTATAGCTAGCAAGAGTGATAGCTAGAGCAGCTAACTAGAATGAGATCTACAATGACAGCTAAAACTGTAAAGATATTTAGAAAAGTAGCCAGAACAAAGCTAGCTAAATTAAAAGCTAGAAGAATTGTTAGGCAGATAGCTAGAACAATGGCTAGATTGCTAGCTAAAATAAGTTAAATACAAGAGGAAGAATTCTAGCTGGAATGATACCCTGTTCAAAAACATCATATGCTGGTTAGGAGCTGGTTTAAACTGGTTTTTGCTGGTCCTTTGCTGACTTATGCTGGTCACGTGCTGGCAAAGGACCAGCAAAACAACAGCTTAAACCAGCAAAAGACCAGCATAAACCCAGATAGCACAGGTACATCTTTAAGATGTCTGTTAAAGATCTCTTGATCTGTAAAGCATCTGCTGTCTACAAATGTCTGGCAGACGTCTTTCAGATGTCAGTTTTACATACATTTAAAATCATAAACATCTTAAAGACATATAATTTGACATCTAAAAGGAAACGTTCCATAGACCTATTGCAGATGAGCAAACAACCTAAATAATACGTCTTGCAGATGTAGATGTCTCCTAGATGTACTGTACGTGTGCTATCAGGGATCCACCTAAAACCAGCATCCCAGCTTCAAAACATACCTAACCAGCTCATGCTGTATAACAGCAGGGAGACAGCTAGACAGAACAATAAATATAATGTTTTTCAGACAGCCAGACAGAGAGAGAGATAGATAGATAGATAGATAGTAATACTAACTGAATAAAGAGTTATGCTGTAAAAAACAATGATTTTGATTCCAGTATTTTTATTACATCATCACATATACTATAATAACTATTCAGTCGGCACTTTAATCTGGGTTGATAATCACCAATATACTTGATGTGTTGGCTAAAAATAAAACCTCCAACTTTCTCTATCTTCCTACGCATAGTGTAGCAGAATGTCGCAACCGTTTATACAGTTTGCGTCTAATGTAAATAGCAACACATAGCATCCTTTTTTAGACAAAGTGCAAATAGACATGCCACTCACATGGTGGAAATTGAAGTGGAAAGCTAAGCTATAGAAGGTGGAGGGAAAACAGCTTTTTCAATAACTCCAGGTCAGTTATTTGATCTTAGTGTGAATAGATTACGCCTTTTATAATTTGCCTGATCATGTCAACATATTCTGGTCATTATGCATGTATGTTTCCTGCCAACAGCCTCTTTAAGTGTTATAATATTAACTAAACAGGCAATTCAAAGTCATGCCCTAGCTATATTCGCCTTACAAGAAGTACGCCTTCCTCTCTATCCTCAGCTTCGACAAACTGAATCCTACTCCGTCCACTTTGCGAGATATGAAATATGATTTATTCATAAGCTCAATAATTACGACTCTCTGTGGAGCCCTGCGATTGAGAGATTAGACCCCTACTGTTTTTGTGTCTTCACAGAGAATGAAGACCATATATTCAACTAACACTGCAAAATAAAAACAGCATGTAAACTCCTCTGTTTGGCACATAATTACACAAAAAATATTGTAGGCTGGATGAAAGGACATTTTAAGCAGGGAACAAACTGTATTTGTGTTTCTGAGATGCAGAGAATGTAGATGATTTGCATGCATGCGGTAACTCGACTGGGATGTATGCATAGCTACTAGGAATCATTTCATTTGTCTTATGCATGAAGAGCTGTTCAGAGCACAGGTTACTCTCTACATGAAGATGAGTGAGTGCGAAACATGTTTATGCACATTAAGTGAACCGTTCATCTCGCGAACGCGCCGTCTAGAAGTTAATTGGAAAATGACATGCTTTTTAAAAATGTTTCTGGCTGCAGGAAGTAAGATACCGAATATATAGTTGTGACAGTTAATTGATTCTTCAACCGGAGTCAAAGACAGCTTAGCTCGATTAAAAGCAGAGCATTGTTTGCACAAGAAACATCATCTTGGGAACCCTATCAAATTAAACACATTTGAAAGCTAATTTGTTTGGATGCATTGAGTCTGGGTGTAAACAACATGTTTAGTGCATTCCAATTGTGCTGGAAAAGTGCCCGATACAATGCTATATTTGTTGTGCAAATCTAATGCATTCTCGCTTGTTTTCACAGAATGCATACACATATCCCAGACCGCTGCCAGGGGCCTGGATGGGAGACATATCCACAATTCACTGAGGGGCCCGTGAGAAAATGCACCGCTGCCCATTATGATTTGCAGCGGCTCAGATAAAGCCTTTCCTGGATTTTGCTTCAGCGCTGAGAATTTTCAAACACAAAAGGAGGAAGAATTAGGCTGAATGGGCGGCACACATCCTCAACCCCCTCATTTTGGACTCTTTTAAAAGTGGAGCAAGCGGATACGGCATCAATTTGACACCCCGTCCTCTAGTCGAACCGGTTTGGTTTTTACTTCGACCAACAATAAGCCTCCCCCGCAATGGGGTTCGGCAAATCCATCCGTAATGAACCTGCAAAATGTTTCTTGATGCTGTCATTGTTGCTGTATGATAGCTACTACCTGCTCTCCCCAAGGAATCGACGCCCACCGTCCAACTTCCCGTCCTGTTCATCCCTTTGTGTTGTGTAGTGATGTGACAGACTATTCATGCCGAACCATCGGAAATGTCTCTCGTGATCAGTGGACGGTAATTGCTCAATTGAGCACAACCCACGAGGATGTTTCTGAGCACTACATAACAACAGAAGATATTTTGGACTGCTGTGAAATCATTGTGAAGAAAAGCCTGTTTGCTAGGACTGTAACCTCACCACGAGTTCCCACTGTGATTTGATTTCAACCCTGGCTGAACTCGGACACACCACGGGAGAGTTGAATTGTGGGTATCGTATGTGTGTCGTGAATGTGCTTTTTTGTTTTCCACTTAAAGCTGGAATTTCCACTTTCCCTGGATTTTTAGGAGTCCTTTCTCTTTGTTGAGACAGAAAAGTTAGCTGACTATTTTTGTATGAGCAACATATCATCCGAATGTGACAAATCAAAGAGAGATCGATGTTTTTGAAACACTTGCATCTGGATGCCTTTTTTGTCACTTGACATCTGATCAACACTCTGGACATTTTCTCTCATCACCATCGTGCTGCAGATTTGGCATGGCATAAAACAGCAGTTCTCAACCGTTGGGTTGCAGGTCTGTTCTGAGTTCTGATCAGGGTCGTAGACGAATAATGAAACACGGCTAACCATATAATAGTTAATAGTTTAAACAGCAAAATAAATGCTTTTGTTTTTGGCGTCAACGATGTGTGCAATACAACTCAACTTGGCACAAATTCATCCACTAGACAGAATGAGAAGCCAAAAAATGAAGAGGCAGCATGAAATAATCCTCAAAAAACTGTGAACAAACTACTAAACGTGAGGAAAATATGTCCCACACTACGTTAAATACGGGTTCACAGGGTTTGTGTCAATACAATGTGTTTTATATGGTGATTTTTTTGTCTGTTTAGGGCATCATAGAAACCAAAATAGCTAGCTTTCGTCACATTAATTATTTAGCATAATGTTGGGCCTTAGCATTTCTTGGAAATATTATTACTACATTAATACATTTCTTACTTCTTTTTGTACTGTAAAAAAAAATGGGTATCATGTCGGGTCACCACTTGAGTTCTGTTGAGAATCACGGACATAAAACCTTTCTAAGATCTTCACACTTTAACAACCGTAATATCTTCATTTCATTAGAGTTTTCTAACCCATCATTAGGAGGAGGAGATTTACAGAGCACTACCATTCAAAGTTTGGGGGTCAGGTTTATAAATGTGAGTGTTTGCATATCGGAATGATGAAAACTGGAGTGTTTATGTTAAACATTCAAATTAAATTATATTTTAAAATACTGTATAGTGCAATGGAAAACAGCACTTTTAAGAATATTGCTGTTTTACTGTACTTTTGATCAAATACTGTATATGCATCTTTCGTGAGATTCTTACTGACCCCAAACTTTAGACCTGTAGTCTTTATCCTGTAGATCTAAAACAAGCCACAGGAAACAAGTGCAACAGGAGAACAAACCAATGTAATAATGTAGCTAAACTCAACCAGTACATCGATGAATGAATGCAAACAGACAGAAAGTCCACACCCACTGCCATCTGTCCAAAAGCATCCAAAAAACCTGCTTGATTGTTATAATTACATCAATTGTAATTGATTAACATATATGCAGCTGTGTTTTTAGCCAGTAACAAGCTGAATGAGAACTACAAATGCCAAAGCAGAACAAATGGTTATTGCTATCAGTCAGTTATTAGCTAAAAGAGCTGGATTGAAGTAACTCGCTCTTAAAAATAAAGGCTCTTTGTTGGCATTGATGGGTCCACTGCATAAAGTGACATAAGATTATTCAGAAAAATGGCTAAAAAAATGCTACCTGAAAGGTTCTTTGGAGAACCCAGATGTTTCTACTATATCATCACTGCTAAAACCTCCTTTGAAACCAGTATTGTTAAGAGTGTAGAAACTTGACATACCATGAAAGGAATGAGGAAAAGGCTTCTTTTGATAGTTCACTTCTACAAATTATAAGTAAATTATGTGTTACTACGTTGTAACTACTGTACATGTCAACTAATTCTTATTCATTTGCAACTACATGTCTACTAACTCTCAGTAGAATAAGTTGACATACACTAGCAACGTTTCTGATAGTCAGTATGTAGTATGTTGTGGATCCGTTAAAATAAAGTGTTAGAAGATATTGGGCAGACAGTCTGCTAATACTCTAATGACTGCTAGTTGACATGCAGTTGCAAAGTTATTTACTGTTAGTAGAATGTCTAAAGTGGACTATCAAAATAAAGTGTTTCCCTGGTGTTCTGGGTCATTACCCCATGTCATTAAGGCCTAAATGCAAGTCTCTATGATATTTTGATCTCTAGATTAAAGGCTTAGGTCGTCTCCTCAATATCTGAGGGATTTTTTCCCTGTTTGATCACCTGCCAGGCGGAAATCACAAGTCAGATCACTTCGAAAACTAATAGCATGTCTCTTCTCAACAAGCCGCGTGATTTGTGGTATCTCATGCCCGAAGTACAAACACAGAGGATGAGCCACAAATGGATGAGTCACACAGTAAAACAGCTTTTAATTCTGAGCAATAGCGAGCGTTAGGCTTGCCTATGCAAACACGCAGAGAAAAGATGTAAAACAAACCACTGAATTGTGTGCCATCATGTGTCCTTTAGTGAGAAATGGCCACCTTTAAAGTCTCGTGTTATCAGATCCTCTAAGGGAGAGCCGCGTCTGCCAAGAACACACAATCTATCAATGTCACTGCAGGGACGGTCTGACTGTGGGGGGTTTCTGTGCAATTTACTTAGTAACATTGCACATCCTCTAGAAGAACAAGCCAAATAATTCACAGATTTCAGATTAGGAGAACAGCTCTCCCCTGATTTATTGATTTTTTTTTTTAGAAATCCTTTAGTCAGAGGTATAATAAAAAGAACTAAAAAGGCCGTTTCGGTTACTTAATCATGTCTCTCGGTTTAAAGCATGATGAAGTGTCTTCTTACCTCCCAAGAAATGACTGGTATAATTAAAAAGATTTTTCCCATAGTCCTCTGAGGCCTTTCACATGTTGATATGCTCAATAGGCATGCATATTTCTGCTACCCATCCACTTTTCAGCATGCACAACGACCTTGGGTTTCTAAAGCAAAGCTAGGCTAAAATAAAAATGATGCAATTTGCTTCTCTAAGAGGCCTCTATTAGCTGAACATATTCAAGGCTCTGTAGCGTTATGATTGAACTGAAGTAGACAGACGGTGAAGGTGTAAATACTGATTTGCATTTTGAGCTCATGTGTGAAAAGGGTCAAGGACAAATTGCCCAGTTTTGCTCTCTCAAGCAGCCCTCACATTTTATCAATTTGAGGACATGTCTTTTGTTTAAAAAAGTAGGATTTTCAAAGCATAGTTGTTCTTTATGTTCTCATTAAAACATGAAAATGCTGTGAAGTTACATTCTGTCTTTATCTTCATAAAGCTAGAAAACCAACAGAACCAGAAAACTCCCTTTGTTGATGTCTTTCACCTAAATTTATTCATTTTTCTGTTTCCATGCTTTCCTTAGATTTGTCCATTAGTGTCTCAAATAAAAAATAAATAAAAAATGAAGCAACAGAAATGAAAAGCAAATCATAAAAGAATAGTTCACCCAAAAATGAAAAATTGCTGAAATATTACTCACCCTCAAGCAATCTACTATGAAGTTTAGCTTTTCTTTTTTTTTATGATAACACATTTGGATTTATTTAGCATTGTTTCACACCAGTGGATCCTCTGCAGTGAATGGGTGCCGTCAGAAGGAGAGCCCAAACAGCTGATAAAAAGCAGTCCACATGACTCCAGTCCATCACATGATTTCATGTGGAGTAAAATATGTGCATATTAAAAAAACAAATGCCGTTTTTAACTTTAAATTGTTGATTCCCACTAAATATGAAGAGAAAAATATAAAGAATCCAAAACAGTTCTCGTTTTTATTTTTTGCTTTACAAGGCATTTAATGATTGACTTAGCTGATTGGGAAGTATTGTGATGTTTTTATCAGCTGCTTGGGCTTTCATTTTGATGGCACCCATTCACTGCAGAGTATCCATTGGAGAGCAAAGCTAAATTTATAAAAATCTGTTACCATGAAGAAACAAGCTCATCTAAATTTTGGACGACCTGAGGCAGTTTTTAGCCAATTTTTATTTTTGAATGAGCTATTCCTTTAAAACCTGGGGGGGAAAAACTCTTCAGCATGCCCAATCCTAATTTCTTGTTAGCAAAAGGAAACAAAATGTGCTCGTCAAGCAGTGTCATCTAACCTTATTTCCAGGTCATTAATGCAAGTAAATGATATTGACCTTCAAATTTATGCTAGTTTTCCAGGTCAGCTTTTCAATTAAACTTTCCACTAAATTTGTCATTACAATATGCAAAGAAAAACATTTTCCTACCTAAATTAAAAAATGCTAAACAGAAGCATTTCTTAGAAGTGACAGATTATGAACCCCAGTGACTAGTACTGTGTCAGCGGTGATCTATATGTACATTAACCCGCTCTGACTCAATCTCATTCTGTGCCTGTGAATGTTTATATGAAGGATAAACTGCTCCTCCTTCAACTTTAATACCAGACACATCAAGCATTAGTGCAAAGAAAACTCACACCTGCGTTCACATTCATCATCCATGTCATGAGACTTTGATTAATGTTTTCAAGGTTTAAGACTAGTTAACCTCTGTGACATGATCTCAGTCAAAGGGGGACATTGACTTGTGTAAAAGAAACAACACTGGGCGATTTAACCAGATCAAAACCTAAGGATATAGAATTGGCTCACACCAATAGGAACTGCTGCTTCAAAGAGTTCGATAAAAGTGGTCCATTTGATGTGTGCACTATATTCCTAGCCTTCTGAAGCTTTTGAATTTAATACATTATATCCGTGTCCTCATAGAGGACTTTGAAAGTTGTAAGTTCTAATTCACCTGTGGGATATGAATAACAAAAACTCTTTGTAATATTCCAAGGAAGAGAAAGAAAACATTGGTTTATAACAAATTGCTTGTTCTTGATTTGTAAGTCACTTTGAATACAAGGCTTATATTAATCTTGCCCGCTGGTAAATACATAATTAATGTATAAAGAGCGGTGGTAATGACCCTAGTTAACACAATTATTACAAGCTCAATTTGAGACCAGTTTGATCTAGTATACGTTGATGCACTTACAATAGAAGTCACTCTGAAGGTTTCAAGGAGTTTTATATTGGATAATATTGTATGGAAATGACCAGTAAGTGATAAAAATCATGCTGTTTCACATAAACACAAATTATGTTCAAGTCTTGGTCACTTTACTGTCAAAACGTTTATCCTTGTAAGAAAATGTAAATGCACCTTATGCTTGTTTTTACATCTTACAGGATTGATTTTCACGCTGTCACTGATGTTGTCTATATAGCTTTAGACTGAACCTGAAACATTTCTTCATTAAGACTCCATTATGATGATACATCAAGCACACTGTGACACACTCTGCTTCTGTATGTTCAACAGTCTCTGTGATCACAGTCCGCCTGGCTGTGCCTTGCAGCGTGCATTTCATACAAATATCAGCTAAAATGAAAAAAAAAAAAAAGACAACGCTTGCCATTCTCACATGTACAGACTCGTGAAATCCTGGACCAGAGATTAAAGATATGTTGATATTTGTATTTTTATCTGTATCCTCAGTATGTGTGTGACTCCATTTCTTTAGAAAAATAAAAGAAATACTTTCATAAAATCACCATGAAAGATGTGGTTTGTCATAGGGAGAAGCTGGTGGGAAATATTGTAGGTTCAAATCCTGCAAGACGACAAAATTTCATCATTGTACACAATATATTGAAAGATGGATGGATTATTAAAATAAATTTTATATAAGTCTTTTTTTTAAATAATAAAACAATGCAGCCTAACTGCACGTGATTTTTAATAACTTATAGACAAAAAAAGGTCTGCTAAACGACTACTTACAATGAAAAGTAGAAAAAAAAAGTAATAAAATCAAGGCACTGTATTAATATGTAGGCCTATTGTAAAAGTTGAATCAGAATGACAGGCATCCAATCAGTCCTATTCTGTATTTCATAATAGCATGGGACAGAAGCAATTGTTTCTCTCCTCTTCCTCTGCAGGGGTGAGATCCCTGTCTGCTGTGTTCCCCGTCGGTTTCTCTTCTGATGGTGAGGCTGGAGTTATGGGTGCAATGGTGTGTGAATAATGGATTGCCAAGCTGTCGTTGTCACTGGCTCGCGTCCTTAAGAGAGGACACTAATACGCTTTTAATTACGAGTGTCATTATAGAGACACATGAGTGACACAGCTGCAGTCATACCAACATCTTCCTCTTAATCTGCAGGGCTTGCTGTTTAGTTTCTTAGAGGTATTAGTAGTAATGAAGTGGTGCATCGCGCTGGTTTCTGCTGTGTGTGAATGTTCTAATGCAAAGCAAGCAGTCGTTTAGCAGGTGCTACATGACTCACAACGTGCACTTAAAAGATACTTTAAAGACACAATGATGTCTTGATAGAGGATGTGTTAAATCTATTTACATCCTCAATGATCACAAGTCATTAGTTACCCGTGTCGCTTTTGTAACTACCAGTAAAAAGTCTGGATTTATTTTGATTATTTTTATATATTTTAATGAAAGAAGACTCTTTTGCTCACAAAGACTGCAATCATTTGATCAAAAATATCACTGTACAAAGATTTTCTGTAATTATGCAGCTGGATGCCAGTGGCTTACTGTAAATATATATCAAATTATGATTTTTTTATCAAATTTATTGGCAACTATTTGTTCAAAGATAAATGAACAGTAAACATTAAAAAGCCGTTATCTTTACAGAATAAATGTAAAGCATTCTGGGAACCAGAAATTCTCAAACTTTTTCGGTTTTATTTTTTCTGTTTATTGGTTCCCAGAAATGATTTGCATGAAGCTGTTATTTTATTTTTTTAAAAATTACAGAAAACAGAAATAATATTACACTTTAAATTATAATTTTTTTTTAGTCTATTAAAAAATGTCATTTATTCCTGTGATGCAAGGCTGAATTTTCAGCATCATTGCTCTAGTCTTGAGTGTTTTGATCCTCCAGAAATCATTATAGTGTTCGGTTATGATCACTGGCCAGTTACTAATAATGGTTTGTATTATTATTTATATTGCTTAAAAGATTTAAGGAAACTGGTGTTGTGGAAACTTGGGATTCTTTGATGTATATAAAAGTACAGCATTTATTTAATATTTATTTATTTATTTAAATATAATTTGTTAATCAATTTAAGCACAATATAACATTTTAGAACAATTTTTGAAGGATTATTTGACCCTGAAGACCCTGAAGACTGAAGTAATGATGAAGAAAAATCAGCTTTGAATCACAGAAATAAAAATATTTTTTAAATATATTCAATATACATCATTACTATTTTTACTGTATTTTTTTAATCAAATAAATGCATCCTTGAGGAATATGAACAATTTCAAAAACATTTTTTTTTATTGTAAATATTTTATCCACAGTATGCATTAAGCAACCCAATCTCATGAAAGTGTGTAAATTGTACAACAAATAACAACAAAAACTATATGCTATATATATATATATATAATGGGTAGGATAGGGTTGTGTGGTAGATACATATGCTGACTAAACGCATTTTTAAATTTAGAGAAAGCATGTAAAAAGTAGATTTTATTTAATATTTATGAGGTTCCAAAATAGCAATTTGAGTACAATCACTGCAGCTGATCTTAAATTTACTACAGTACTAAAGAATCTTTATTAGTATATTAAGTACAAAATTAGTGCACAACGAACACATCATGGAAGTGAACTTTTTTGGCACAAATGATATAGTACAAAATATTAAAGTCACATAATATTACTTTTGCTGCAACAACAGGTAAAAATAATTTTTTTGAGAAATTTAACAGAGAGGAATCACCTTTTCTTTACCTTGCTACAGCAAGAATATAAATATTCAGCTCACGCAAATGATTTGCCTTTTCATGATTTTGCTGTGCAGACAAATTGTTTTTACAGTGCACATCTGAAGTGAAGGGTGGAATTAAAGCGCCGTGTATTAGTTAAATACCTCCCACGCTTCATCTGAGATGATGGGCCCTGCTCTGCTGATTCATTTAATTTTGTTGCAGAAAGATTTCATTTGTACAAGCATGAAGTGTCACTCATTTAATCGTGCTCTTGCTTGCAGATATCGTCATAAGAGACCTGATGCAGCGTAAATATGATGTGAAACTCTTGGGGATTTAACTACAATGAAACAAGTGTCATGATGAAAGGGGGGAAAAAAACATGTTGCAGAGATGATTTATGTAAACGCCGTAAAATGTGGCTCTTATTTTCATTCCATAGGGGATGACGAGAATAAAAGTGGTCTTTGTTTGCAAGTGAAATTCACCTAAAGAACTGATTTTACTAGTGGTTATGTAAATGTGTTTCTGTTTGCATGAGAAGATCAGCAATATGCAGTTTAGAAAAAGCAAAGACAGGGTTTTATATTCCATTCATATTTCATAAATAATATTCTGGTCACTACATGCTACAACATATGCATACTGCATACTACATGATGTACACTGAATACTAACAACTAGTGCATTTAAAAAGGCACGTTGTCCAATGGCCTCATTATGATGCACGTGTAGATCATTCAATAAATATGCTTTCTTATCCAATTTTGTTTGCAAATCTCTTATCTGCATTTTCTTGTTAGTTTCGTCTTGTTTACCAGTAAAAAAATTACTTCTTAAATCACGATACATATATTTAAAGAGCTGAATGAGTCAAGATATCAATTATTTTCTAGTTAACATTTTTCTTATTTTATAGTTAAAAGTTCTTAATCAATAGGCACATATTTTTTCTTGTTAAGCATTAACTTATTTAATATTGATACACTTTTTAGACAACAAGACTCAAGTCTCTGGTGCTGCTGATTGCTGAAGGATTTTTGACCGAATAATTTGACAGTTTGTTTTTGTTGTTGTTTTAATTATTTGCTTTATCAGAATGGTACATGGTAAAGGTTTTTGCACATGGCGTGCAAAAAAAACTAATTTGAAACAGTCACATTGCTTATTTTTTACAAAATATTTGCAGTGTAAGACAAGAACAAGACTTTTGCGGCTGAAATCATTGTCTGTTTGTTTATAACACTGGAAATGCATTTTCGCAATGCATTGTGGGATACAGCATTCTCTACAGCGTGCTTTTGTTTAGATCGTTTTAAAAACATAGAAACGATTTCGACATCACCAATCTCTTTTGACAAAAATAGGAATTAATAGAAGCTGGAAGCTTTGAAAAAAGTATTAAGCATATCAGCATGCAAATGCAGTCTCTCCGTGCACCCAAGCACACAGTTTCCAATTACGCTTATCAAATGCATTGTGTTTATGAAGTACAGTCTTATATGACTAAAAGGCATGGCATTACAATATTTCTTTGGCTAAATCAAATTTAGCATTTCTGCCGGAACGCATTGCGACTAAATCAAATCAGTGCTCGTTTATCATCGCGTTATCTGATATTAGGTTTAATAGAGGCCAGAACTTGCTGAATCCACATCACAACGTAATTACCCGCCTCTCGTCTGACAGCTCTACCTCCGTTAATTGACGTGCAGTGAAATCTTCGCTTTCCATGTCCTGAAGGAAAACTCGTGTAATTGCAGCGCAGCTTTTAAAGTGACGTTTAGCAGGTCCTCTCGTGGATTTTTCTCCTCTTCGCAGCAACTGTTTGAGAGACATCTCAATCTATTATGAATTTAGCTCACGTCATAACGAGTGTTTTATTACAACCACGTTTGTTCATTAGAGAGGGGTTCAGCATAGTTTAAAACCATTTGGTGATGCTGTGGAGTCCTTTCGGTTCATTTATAACACTAATCAAGGTGTCACTCCCACTGGTTAGTAGATGAAAACTCAACCCAAAGTACTTTGCACACACCATAACGCTCAGCTAGCAGGTGCACAGCATCCTCTCTGCTGTTTTTCTGTTGCTCCTGTCACCGGTCGCGTCACCCGTGATGCCCTTTTCCAAAAGCTTTTTACGTGTCAAAGATTGTGCCGCGACACAGCACCGTTTACTTGACATTACAACAGACAACCTCAGCCGTGACATTTGAGTCATACGAGTTCTGTAGTACCAAGAAGGTCTAAAAGTCCATCACACATTTGGCAGATTTCTCACCTCCTGGAGAAAAACTGAAAACAAAACAACAAAAAACACTATTATGAAAGATAGATAAGTATTCCTTTAAAATCTGCCATTAGTGAAGAATGATTAGTGAAAAAAATGTTTAGACCGTTTGGAAATCATATGCTGATTTGTGTTCTAGACCTTTTTCTGATTATCATCAATGTTGAAGATAATTCAATGTTTCAGTTTAACATTTTGGTGGAAACCGTGGGTTTTCAGGATTCTTTGGAGAATTGAAAGCTTAAAAAAAAAAAAAAGGTGAGTCAAGTAAAATCAATTGAAAAACAGCATTTATTAAAGAAAAAAAACTGTAGTGTCATGTGTCCTTGATTAAAATGTAGATTTATTTTCAAAGAAAATGACATTCTAATGCAAACATTTGCTTTAAAAATGACGCTCAAATAAAAATACAGTTCATCCAGACTTCCCACAACCCCATCTGCATCTCCTGATAAAAGGATGTTTGAGCTACACCCGCATTTCATTGTCTCCAAAACTTTCCCTAAAACCCTAAAATATTGTTATGCTAAAAGGCCAGTAGCATGCCAAACCTTCATAGTGTTGTGTAGGCTATGTGAGAAGCACAGACATTCGATGCTCACAATAACGCTGCAGCGTTTCCCTCGCCATCCTTACAGTTTGTGACAATTACAATGCGACCCCAAGGAAATCTCTCTGTGGGAATCTGTGCTGACGACAATCTGCCCACAGAAGGCTTACAGCCGAACGGAGGGGAAAAACACTCAAATTAGCCTGACCCTAGAATTAGCTGAATTTGACCTTTTTTTCTGGCTAAGCTGACAGGTTTCACGGCTGCCCAGTCAATGAGCTCCCTGGTGACAAGCAAAAGAGCACTTTGTGTCAGTAACGGACAAATAGTGTTCCAGTGATATGCAGCCAAAACCTGTCAATTTGTGAAGGTGTGCACGAATTGTGGATTCAGCTTTAGAGGAAAAAAGGTGACAAGGGAACATGGGATTCTGCTGCAGTGTTACAATCCGCCTCGGCTGGCAGCGTTTTCACATGTGAATCACTGTGTGCTGCGCTCGTGATATGTACATAATGTGATGAAGAATAAAACACATCCATTTATCAAGGTGAATGTCATGTGAGCAAGCACACATGAGTAACAATGAATAACAATGACATCTACCAACTGTTACTTTAACATGAACACAAATTGTATTAGACAACGCAATCATAGCAGACATGTTAGAACACTATAAATTAAAGTTTTAAGTAGGATTTAAAAAATGAGTTAACTGGTTATTAACCAAGGATTTGTTCATTTGATCAAAAGTGACTTTTACATCGTTGTGGTCCAATACAGCCTCACGATAAATTCGTACATATTTATGATGTGTACCATTTATAATTGGTACAATTGTACACTTTAGGGTCCTGGACATTTTCAGAAATGGAGCCTTTGCAAAAACACCTTGTCGCGGTGAACATTTAACTTTTCGTTTTTGCATTGCTGATTTCACCATTAAATCTTCACCGAAACAGTTTATGTTGTTGTATATGGTATCACTGTAATCCTTGACCTGTAACCTGTTACCCGTAATCCTTATTATTATGTTTAGTCCAGGAGATACAACACAAAATACAACATTTGGTTATGGTGGAAAGTAAAATGGTCGCCATGGCAACCACGAGGTGGTGCCATGATGGCTCCATTTCTGAAAATTTAAAGGGCTGCAAACTATACAGTTGTACCAAGTTTCATGCATTTTATGAAAAAGTAAACATTATTTCCACATGCCACCTGGACTATGTAAAGTGGGACCTGCAGTCGTTAGGGTTAAAAGAAAAAGGGAATGAAGACTGGAGTAATGATGCTGAGAATTCAACTTTGATCACAGGATTAAATTACATTTTTCAATCAATTCAAATAGTAAAATAAATAATATTTCACAACATTAAATGTTTTTAGCATTTCTAAATAAATAAGTGCATTTTTGGTCAGGTTTTTTTTTATGCATGGTAGTGTACTTTTCAATACATCTTTTATTCCACAAAAACACACAGAATGTTGTCTAGAAAAAAAGCGTGAATGGTTTTCTCTGATTGCAGCTTGATTAAGATGTTTCATTAAAGACATTGTGTAAATGAACTATTTACATCCGCAGGCAAAACCACATTGAAAGAAGATTAACTTTGCTTTCCTTACAGACGTTTTATTGCTTTTTTTTCCGCTACATGAAAGATGATTGTAATTGCAGTGTTGTGAATTACAGGTCTCTGGACTGGATGCAAATGCTTTATTTAATTCATATTTTGACAATTCTTTTCAGCTTTCTCTCACTCTCTCACCATTTCTCATACTATTCAAGTTTCCTATCTCGAAACCCAATGATGAAGCATGTAATTTCTAGGCCACTTGTAACATCAAGTCAAAAAATATATATTTAAAATGAATAAATGTGAATAGGAAGTAGTGAATGCTGCAAAATTCACTAGCACTAGCATGTTTCCTAAAATATATTCATTAAAATACATTTAATGCTGCTTTGCATTGCTATCATGAAAAATGCTATACAAATACATTTGAATTGAATTGAATTTATTAACTATAATTAAGTGTGTTGTTATAGAGTTGTTAAGGTACAGTTGCTTCACAGGCTTGATTTGATATTCTGCTCGGGTCTAAATCACATGCAAAAATGCAACGTAAGAGCAAAAATAAGCTTATACCGATGCCTGACTTAGCACCACTAATAATCATCTAATAAACCAGACAGACAAACTCCAAACACACGCCATATCCCTGTGTTTGAGTCAATGTCGCTGCTCAAACAAACAGATCAAGGATTTGAAAAAGACTTCAAACCACCACTGCATTGTACTTATGGTAAAGGCTGAATAGTAAAGTGAAACTGGATTAATTATTTATGTGTCAAAACAAAATTACCGAGCATCTTGCTAATATGCATTCAAAGCACATTCATCATGCTAATAATCATCGATAGATTGCAGCGGCACAAGGCTGCATATGAATATCAATATAATAGTCATTAGCAGAAATCTAATGTTTTTGTCTCATTAGCAGGCTTGCAACTCACTGCACTTCCTTCAGACTCTCCAAGGCTTCTGCTCTTCTAGACACGCTGTACATTTCATAAGTGGACAGTGTGGATTGCAATAATATTACAGTGAGTGATGTAGGATCCCTTCAGCTTTTCATCTAGCATGTAGCGAATACTCAAATGCACAGTTGATGACTCACATTGTCTGGGTCTCTGGATACAAGCCTTTTTGCCAACTTTGTGGGACAGTCAGGAGAGATGACTGCAATTTTAAAGCAATTGTTCCCTGATCTCGCTCCCTGCAATCTAAACCACAAAAGCCACACTGTCAGCCGCTGCTTCAGACTTCTTCACAGACATCTGCCACAGACTGGATCTTGATGCATGTGTATAAACAGCAAAAACAACGTGAGAGAAATGAGGTCAGATTTTTTATTTTTTTTGCCATCTGACTTGGACCAGTGACTGAAGATGAGCAATATCCATCATGAAATTTTGCTGATATCACTTTTGATGTTGATGTTACAGTATATCATAACTACACTATATTTAATTATTGTGAATTTAATAGATTATTTCTAAAATTATCTGTTTTACATTTTCAACATCATGTAGTGCTTCTAATAAAACTATATAGTATTATAATTGCTCTCATCCTTCATATAATATAATGTAATATGATATAATATAACATAATACCATTATTTTATACGTAGAATAGATATCAATAAAAAATATGTACAATATTTTGTATATGTAACATTATAGGTTATACATAATAATTAATAATAAACAATAATTACATATAATTGTGCTTAATATTTTAGTGTAACCTGTGACATACCAGCATTCAAAAGTTACAATGTGTAAGATTGAATTTAATCAATCAATTGATCGATCATACATACAAACAAACGTAAGTAAATGGAAGGATACATTAAATTAATTAGAAATAACAATAAAAGTAATTTGTATTGTAAAAAATGTATACTCCTCTACTTTGTTTGTATTTACTTGTAGGTTGTTTGTTTGTTTGTTTGTTTGTTTTAAAACATTTATTATTATTTATTTGTATTATTTAAAATCCTGAAGAACAAAAATACATTAGCAAAAATAAATAAATAAATAAATAATTCTCACTAAAATCTAAAAAAATAAAATTGAGAAGCAAATGAATTAGAACAGTTTCTGAAGGATCATGTGACACTGTTAACCTGAAAATTAATTGACATTTTTTTTAATCGAATAAATTCAGTTTTGGTGAACATAGGAGACAATAATAATAATCATAATAAGTTGTTTGACTAGAAGAGTAATACTGGTGCAGATAAAAAAAATACTTTTTTTTTATTATATTATATTATATTATATTATATTATATTATATTATATTACGGGCAGCCAGAAAACCTAAAATATAGCTATAGTCTCTAGATTACTTAATTTGAAAATGTTGCAAGCAATACAGTTCAGCCATGTTCTGTATGCAGCCTAAATCACCCAAGACATTCATTTGGAGCCCTCCTGATGCTGTACATGTGCTGTGAATGCTTCAAATTGGCTCTTACTAACTAGCCGAGCATACAAACAGACTCTCCCGGTCTGATGAGGTCCGACACAGTCCAGCATTGGGCAGTGTGACCATATTTACCAATAACATGCACGACTAGCACTACAAATTTACAAGAGCGAAAAGTTTTATGATTGAGCTGCAGGAAAGCGAGGAGCTCTTGTCTGTCAAAAAGGAAAAGAGGGACATAGAAGAAAGGAGGGCTGAGAGCATATATCAAGAACTCTTTGCGAGATCCTTTAGCCATTAAATGCTGGGAGTCTCTTGACGCACTTCTACCACCCAATGCAGACTCGCAGCGCCTGATCTGATTATGAGAGATATAGAGCCACAGAGGGAGAGAAGACTAGTGCAGCGCATATAATTTATTCACTTTCTATTAGATTTGAACTTTCTATTATATTTCAATAGACAGCAGACAAATCCAAATGGCACTGAAGGGCTCTGCTGGTGCTGGAGGAGGACTGTGAGAAACTAAGCGCTGTCACGCGGACCCTGTTAGTGAAGTGGACTTACAACGGTCACGTCAATAAAGTCATTTGGCATTCTACAATCCCACAATCCTGCAGACATGTCCTCATCTACTTGTTTTGAAAGCTAATTTATTTCAAATGTTATATGAGATTGGAAAAGCCCTCAAGGACTATTGGCAGAAAGACTTCCTAAAATACTTTCAGCTTTTTTTAATCAGCACACGAGGAACCAATAAAGCTGAAAAAGACAGAGGCTATTATTTGACAGACATCGGGTCTCATAACTGTGTGGATTATTTCATATTTGTATGCACACTGTTTTCCTATCTTAAATCAGTATATAGAGTTTGATTAATTTTCTCCACAAGGAAAACATTTTTAGTGATAACTGATAAACCTTTAAAGGCAGACCTGCAGTGAGCTAAGAGGTTGTGTGCACACGATTTCAACTCATTTTTAAAACAAGCACATTTAACAGCTGAATTTGTAGAGAAAAACTCTTTAGATACAACTTTATATAGTTTTTAAAATTTATGTAATTTGCGGCGCTTTATGAAGTTTTTCTTCTAACTAAAGCCAAGTTGTCTTCTTTCTGTCTGACTTTCAGATATTTTATTCAGAAAAAATGCATTAAATTAAAAACAAATAAAGACATTTATAATGTCACAAAAATGTTTAGATTTAAAATAAATTATGTGAATATTGTGGACAGAAAATCTAATGTTAGCAATATAAATTATCTAAATATAATTAATTATAAACTAAATATAAATATACTAAGGTGAGACCCTTGCACTTCAATGGGTTAAACGCAGAGCACAAAATCCCAGTATGAAGAAACAATTTCTGGCCACATGTCACTTCCTTAATAACAAACGAGAGCAGATGAAAATTCAGCTTTGCATCAAAGATATGAATTCCATGTTCACATATATAAATAGAAAATGTTTATAGTAAATTGTAATAATATTTCCCTATTTTTACTGTATTTTTGATCAAATAAAAGCAGTTTTGGTGATCTAGAGAGACTTCTTACAAAAGCATCAAAATGCAATTTAATAGTAATAGTTGCAATATTCCAGAACTCGGTTCACATGTCGATGGACTGGTATATAAATTGCATTTATACTTAGTCATAAAACTGAACTTTACAAAACTGATACAATTCTCTTCTACAATTCCTATGGTGCATGCTTATAAAGATCAAGTCAAAGATCAAAAAAATCAAGTGCTTTCTGGCTAAGTATGTGTCTAAAACCATCTCCTGAGTGATCGGAAATCGCTCTACAGTACCTCTTCAATGTTTCTTGTAGGGCATTTTCACTCAGTCTTTTCATGATCTGATAGCTACCCGATCAGTAAAAAACAAATGAAGTGAGCAAGTGTAAAGACCCCTCTGATTTCCAAACTGTTTACTGACAGGCTCATTTCACAGATGAGCTGTGTTCTTCGTGGGTCACAGCTGAAAGTAACCGCACACCTTTAAAGATGCTTGTCAGAGTAAAACCCTGTTTTAGACTAAACTACACATAATTCTGGATTTCGGACAAATGGGAGCTACAGTTTATTTTTTATCTTTATTTTATTTTTTTTGCAGATGGCTCACAGCAATATAACAAGGTCCACACACATAGAGTATTGTTATCTGAACAGTGTGAGACCTTATTAGAAATCACAGATTCAACCACACATTCACTTCTGATTTACACTGAAAAGCATGGCATGTGATGCATGCTAGAAGTGTCTAGCTTTGTATAAAAAGTCAGCTTTAGTCCAACTTTAGTCTAGTTTTATGCGCAGATTAATTTACATTTACATTTACATTTATTCATTTAGCAGACGCTTTTATCCAAAGCGACTTACAGGTGGGGTTATTAATAAAACATATAAGAAAGGTTATTGTGACTTTTTATGAGATATAAACTCATAAAAGTCAGAATCATGAAATATAAAGTTATAAGTTAAGGTCAGAATTGTGAGATATAAGCTTGGAATTCTAAAAACAAATTAGTCATTTCTTCACTCAAAACTGGACTTTATAACTCTCAACTGCAACTTTATATCTCACAATTCTGACTTCATATCTCAGAATTGCAAGGAAATAAGCCAGAATTGCGAGTTTGTATTATGCAATTCTGAGGAAAAACGTCATTATTTATTATACAATAATTGATTATATAATTTATTATTATAATTTATTTATTTTTTATTCAGTAGTGGAAACGGGCTTCCATAAAAAAAAAACATGCTTACAACAAAAAAAAATTAAAACCAATTGTATGTCACTGAGCAATATGAATGAGGGCATGCATTGCTGTGTGATGAAGCTGTGTAGAGAGAGCTGTTTAACTGTATACAAATATATAATCACTAATGTGACATGATCTGTCTTCTGTGAAAACGTGCAAGACAAATTATGTGAATATCAGTAATCGATTTTTATAGTTATAATATAGGTTAAATATTTAAAAAAAATACATAAATTATATATTCATCAGGTTTATAATATAGTATAATACCTTTCATTATTTTAAATTAAATGTAATTGTAAACTATATATACTGTGCATTTATATAGAGAGAAATTGAATATGGTTATATTGTATAAATTATATAAATATCTAAATTAAAATATTTTAAATAAATATTTAATAAATATATTAATAATAATAAGATTATAATTTATATGTGTTTGTCTTTAAAATGTAATATTATATGTTGAAACTTAAATATATATATTTATTTAAAATATCAATCTTGTTGATGTATGCGTTATGCACTGCTGCATTATTACAATTCAGTTTTAATGATATATACTGTGTGTGTGTGTGTGTGTGTGTGTGTAACGTTGGAGGCTCCTGGGTCGCCTCCTCCACACCGCCAGAGGGAGCCCTCACAGAACTTCTGACTAGTTGTTCCCCACCTGCGCTCTGGATTTGGTCATGCCCTATCTAGGCTACACCCCATATCATCTGGACACTGGCCCTCACTTCCCCGCGAAGTCTTGATTTGGCAAGGTGGTCAATTCTGAGAGTTCTTTGTGATGTCTGCCTTACTGTTTCCCATTTGGACTATTTATCTTGTTTGTGATTCTTTGCTGCCTGCCCTGACCTTGCCTGTGTTACCAAATACGACTCTGCCTTGCCTCCTGTGCATTGACTGTTGCTGATTCCGTTTCTCTGGCTACTATTGTTAATAAAAGCTGCAAATGGATGCACATGGATCCTACTCCGGTGTGTGTGTGTGTGTGTGTCTGAGTGTGTTTACACTAAACATAAAATATATATTACAACATTATAATTCATAATGTTATAATTCATCATGTATAATTATAATACCATATTATATATACTTACATACTAATTAATTCATATATAATTTGTTAGTGTATATGAAACACTTTATTCTTCAGAATGTTGACTGTAAGCAGAGAGATGCTGAATCTTATTAAATATATTGTTTTACTGCAATAAATCGCATTTGGCCAGTCATACAGCCCACCATTAACTTTAGGCCATCCAGCATCAAGACGCCCACTATGAGCTGCGCAGTGACCCCGAGACCTCCAGCGAACTTGCTTTCAATGCACACGCTTCTTTAACTTGGTGCAAAAGTATCTTTTCTAACACTCACCAGTACTTTGCATCACATATATCTTAGTAAGTGAGTCACACAAGCATTTGGACCAAATCAGCAGAGCGGCAAAGGCCATAAATATGCAGAAAAATAATCATCATAAATCCCCCTACACCGAGGCTTGTCGGATTTTAATATTACTTGCCTTTTGGCCTGAAACTAAACCAGGCCATTGAAGTGAAAAGTAATCCATTTGGAGGAAAACCTTGTGTTGTGGCACAACTCTTTAAATTGCCTTACCAACAAATCGTCCTTACCAGCACATCTAAAAGAGTTGCCCTTGTCGACCTTATGAATTACGTTTTCACTCGGCTTACTTAAAAACAGGATTAAGACTGACACACATTCTTCTGGGTTAATCTTGCTGTAATCTCTGCTGATTAGATAGAAAAGACTGCCACGTCCAAACTTCTTGAAGATCTCGTGAGGAAAACCAATTCAGTGGCGCTCGTCTCGTGCCGCTGCACAACTCGAATTAGACTTATTACACAGCCCATTTCATCTACCACACGCTTCAGCTTACCCAATACAGACTCTAAACGTCCTCTCTAATAACAGGAGCATGTGGCACAAAGGCAAACTGAAATAAATACAAGACAGAAATGGATGCTTATAACAAATAATCAAACTAAACTGTAAAGCAATAGAATAAACGAATAATACATGTCTGAAATGCATAATTTAGCATAACATTTCTGAAATATATATCAATCAATCAATCACTTTTATTTCTATAGCGCTTTTAATAATACAGATTGTAGCAAAGCACTGAACATTATCAAGTAGAAGAACAGAGTGATGGTA
The DNA here is from genome assembly GCA_032359435.1 of Enteromius unitaeniatus. NCBI lineage: Eukaryota > Metazoa > Chordata > Actinopteri > Cypriniformes > Cyprinidae > Enteromius > Enteromius unitaeniatus. Next base: position 1,893,565 of record JAUMHI010000046.1, read on the forward strand.
ATGTATAATGATGAGATTAAACTATTTATTT
>JAUMHI010000046.1:1895058-1912021 GCA_032359435.1 Enteromius unitaeniatus
CAGTTTTTCATGCAAGGTCACTTCACTCTTTGCTGTACAACTGTCTTACGTGATCTGAAACGGTCTACAAGAAAACAATAGCTGTGCAACTTGGAATTACATTTTGGAAAGAAGTAATCATTCTAAAGAGCCTTTGATTATTTGCCTCCTCCAACAACTTGCGGCACACATCACTTTTTTTTTTTTTTTAAAAACCAACGGATTGGCCAAAATATTGCTCAAAACAACAGCTGGACTGCTGGACTGCATTTCTGAGACACTAACTCATCTTAGATAAGCAAACCTAATCTTAAAATAATCACTTTCAGAAGGAAACCAGTCATGAGGAAAAGAAAGCTGTGGCTGTAGTGCTTTTAGTCGCTGTATTAAATGATGTGAAAGCATCGATAGATGATTCAGCCTCGGCACCAACAGAAGCTACTAAATGAAATCAATAGTCCTATTCAGACCGGGAATGCTGGGTAAACGTGTGCTACACAGACAAACTTTCTGATTGCAATACCATCCGAATCAAGCCATGTTTATCCTTACGCGACTTCAGAAAAGAATGTTTTTATTACCAAATTTGGGCAAAACCTTTGAGAAACATAATGTTGCTCAGATAGGAATCTACTGGACATAAATGTAGTGTGTGCGCGTGCACATTTTTGTGGCATATAGGGACACATGGGTATTATTATGACGAGAAGGTGACTTATGAGGATATTATCCAATTTTTAAATTTATATATATATACATATATATTATTTATTTATTTATTTATTTTTAAGGAAAAATTTAGTGTTCTTTTTTATTTACATACATTTTATTTATATACATATTATTTTAGTTATTTTATTTAATTAGCTGTTTTAATTTAATTTTAATGAAGGTCAAACAAATGCATCCTTGGTGAGCATAAAGCTAAACCCTGGGCAGGTTAGGTTTATTATATAGCCATAACATGACTCAAAACAAAGCATCTCCATGCAGCATCAGTATCATCATCAGCATGAACACCGAATGAATTACAGTTACTGTGAAGGAAAAACCGAGACAAAAAGTGCGGTCAACACAGTTGGTCTGATTATGCAGATGAGAAGCAGGAATCGTCTCAGTACTCAGAAACCTCAGCGGCGGGTCACCAGTGAGCTGTCAGAGCTTCCATATTGGGCCGTCAGTAGAGCGTTCCCTTGAAATGTTTTCTAACAGACTGTCAAACAGTAAAGCTATTCTCATCAATCTAGACAGCCAAGCACAACAGATGAAAATGCTTGTCACAGAGGAAGTGTGGAGGGGATAAGCTATATTGTTGTAAAGGAAATGGGATATTTGTAAAAGAAAAGACGCGGGAGATGGGAAAAATCGGTGATGCTCATGAATTTTGATCTGTGAAGAAATTAGAACAGCGCTTTTTTCTAATAGATTCAAGCAATACTAAAGAATACAACGTGGTTTACATGAGATGCTTTCACACACTCAGCCTTTAGCAGGAATCTAAGAGCATTGTCGTATTTAGATGTCATGTAGCTACAATCAGCTCCGACAATTATTCGACTTCAGAAGTTACCTTTCCAGAACAATTTAATCGTAAGAAAGCCACAAGATTGACCCTACAAAGCCTAAAATTTATATTTTAAACACCATTTGACCCAAAAAATGAGTTGTACAGCATGTATAATTATTTTGCATATAGGCCTATGACTTTTAGTGTGAAATTTTTACTATGAAAACTTCACTGATTTTCATAAAATAAACATGAGAATAACTGTATTTTTTGTAATATTTCAAGATAAATAGATAAAATCATCAATTATTTCTCTTAAGCATCATATTGCATTGCATTAAATGTTAGGAACTACAGAGATCTGTTTGTTAGACATATTATTGGGATGTAGTGACAACTGTAAAGGATTTGCATTTGTGTATTTTTTTCTCTTATTTTTTTTCTTTACTGCCTAAATGTGTTGTATCGTTTAATAAAAAATTTAGAAAAAACCTGTTGAACCCGTTCCAACCTGATCTCACGGCAATTCGTACATATTTTACGAGGTGGCTAATTCGTACAAATTCGTACGAATTCATACAAGTTCTTTTAAATCATACGTATTTTACAAGTTGCCAATTTGTATGAATGACCTAAACCCTACCTGTCACAGGGTTTTAGACAAATCGTACAAAATCGTACGGGTGAGGTCACACGAATTAGCATGAATTTGGCACCTCATACGAATATGTACGAATTGGCCGTGAGACTGTGTTGGAAGTTCTCAACTGAGTCAAATGTTTCCCCATATTTGCTCCAGAGTCTTAATCTGAATCAAATGATTCGTATAAATCACACCGAAGTTCTAAATGGAATCAAATGATTCATGAATCAATTGATTTGAGAACCCACTCTAAAGTTCTGATCTGAATCAAATGATTCACAATATTGCCTAATCTAGGAAAATCAGCTGAAAGCATCCAGTCATCTCATACCCTTAGATTAATATAATTATCAGTAGTCAACATTTAAAGTGGATCAAAACCTTACATCACAGTTGTCCTAAAACCAAGAAGTGTTCTTGTCTTTGGACAACTTTTGATTATTCAACTTATCTGTGCATGTACATTTCAAATCCTTTGGCTACCTTATCACATGCACAAAGAACTGGACACCCTGCGTTATTAGAATTTACCTTTGAAGAAGACTTCATAATTTGATATGCCCAATTATAATCACCTACCATAAACAGAGGCCAAATAAGCGAATGTCATCCAAAACAGATGTAGACGGTTACAGCCACTTTTCAGCAAAACTCAATTTCTCGGAGCCGGTCCAGAGTCAGTAAATCAGCTTTATGAGACCGGCACCTGTGCTGTACAAATATGATAAGTGCACACTGGCTGAATGGCACAGTGGGGATTAAAACAGTCCACAGGAGGACCAGAGGAGCCAAGCACAAGTGGACGTTTTGACAATGAACCCTCTTCAAATGCAGGATAAGACTAATTAATTACTTCTGGAGAGTCTTTTAAAAATATGCCTGCTTATGTTCTAGTGCTATTCTAATTCTGTGAATTGCGTCCAAGAGAAAATGGCATTTGCAGCTACAAATTATAATGTCATCACCATTCTAGATGACTTATACAGTGTGTAATCTATTTAATTTTGAATTGCACTTACATATAAGCAAAATGTCAAGACTTTTAAAGCATTCAAATTGTGGATGTTATTTTCTCCATTTTCTATACAATTTTATCTAGTCTAAAAGTTCAAGTAATTTGTTTTATTCTGCCCACTTTTAGATTAGATTATATTAGGCCTATATTATATTATATTATATTATATTATATTATATACACAGCTAAGAATGAATCTGTCAACTGTTCAAATTCATTTTGTGTCTGAAGTTTTTTTATTACACCGAGTCCTAACTACAAGGTATGTTTTATCCCCGCGACACGCAAATTTTTAATTTAGAAATGGTTTCTATTTCCGCGACGTCGCGGCTGGGACACTGTACAAGAGAGTGGATAATCTCAGGTGATGATGTGCTTTATTTAAATTTTAACATGTCCAATATGAGTTTAAAAATCTTACATGACCTTACTGAAAGCCATATATATATATATATATATATACGCATATAGCCATTGCCTGACATATAGCCATACAACAAGCAACAACAGCTTGATTAATAAAGTTCTATCTAATCTAATCTCTAATCTAACTGACAGTTTACCTCAGATCTTAAAAATAAATGAAAGCAGAACAGCGCTTTTTTGGCTTTTTCTAATAGATTCAAGCAATACTAAAGAATACAACGTGGTTTACATGAGATGCTTTCAAACACTCAGCCGTTAGCAGGAAATCTAAGAGCATTGTCGTATTTAGATGTCATGTAGCTACAATCCGCTCCGACAATTATTCGACTTCAGTTGTTACCTTTCCAGAACAATTTAATTGTAAGAAAGCCACAAGATTGACCCTACAAAGCCTAAATTTAATATTTTAAACATAATTTGACCCAAAAAAACGAGTTGTACAGCATGTATAATTTTTTAGCATATAGGCCTACGACTTTTAGTGTGAAATTTTTAATGTTAAATTGTTTAGTATTTACGAATTAGATTATAAACGTATCCATTCCGTTGCGAGAGCAGTGTGCTTTCAGAGAGAGCCCGCCCACACACACTTCTGATTGGCTGTGATATTTGATTGATTCTGTCGTGTCACTTGTAGTGTGGACACCAAATTGCTTGTCGCTGGAATCTTGTCGCATCACCTGTAGCGAGGATTAGCAAATAATTAAATTAGGACATTTAAGTAATTCCTATACATGTGTTAGGGGTGGATCTTGAGACAAAACAAAGACACTGATGTATTTTAAGATCGGTCAGTGCAAGTTTATTTTAGTTGAAACAGCTAAGACTTACATTTTGGTCTAGGTCTAGGCTTAAGTCTTGTCTGTGAAACTGGGGGAAAGAGTTAAGACGTTGCAGGCACAATCTAAATCGTCACTGTACAATGGACGAACATAGTATAATAGTATTTGACAGGTGCGCAGTGACAAAGTCATATAAAGACTGAACGCTCCTCAGGCGTACAGCCCATCTTCATCTGCTCATTGAGGTGACATCTTCCCTCACAAGAAAATATGCACCTGTATTCCCCCGTTTCCAGCTCCAATCAAAGCTCAACATCCTCTCCTGGCGAGTCTTCAGACATTTTCAACCTCCCTGCCGATTTGAAACGGTCATTTATTTCTTTTCACCCGTGTTCTGTTGTTTAGCAGTGATTTGGACATCTGTCAAGGTGGTGGGTTTGCCACCCCCTCTGGTGTCATTAGTGAGGCCCTTTTTGCCAAATCAACTAAGATAGATGGGGTTATCAGTAGAGCCTTGGCCGCAGATCAAATCCAGTCCTGTTTGGCTGCCATCCCTCCTTTTTGCAAGCGAGGATGATTAGCATACGACGAAGGGCGCCAGCACTGACTTTCACAGAGACCAGCATCTTAGAGCAGATCTAGTAGCGGAGTAAACAGAGTAGGTTGAATTGAAGTCATAAAGGAAGTCTCTTGTGTCTGTGCAAAGAGATAAAAGATAGTTCAAAGCACCGTATTTTCCTAAAATCTTTGATGCATCTTAGATAGTTCAGTCTGGAAATGAAGGCGAGCACCTCAGGCTGAAATGATGAAATTTCAACCCAAGCATCAAAACTCTTTCGGTTGCATTTATCAGAATCTACACAGATGCCATCAGAGCCTAATCAGTGTTCAGTTACACTGAAAATTGTTCAGGTGCTACACGGCTCCCATTCAAATCTGAGCTGACTACATAGACAGCATGCTAACTCAAATGGAACTCGTGGCTGATCTGAACACTCTGTATAGGAATCAAATCTGTGAAATCAAGTGTTTCTCTTTAGGTTAAGTGCACTGGCTGCCGATTTTAATACAGGCAAGCTTGTTGTGTTTGTTGCAATGAATTCTGGGAATGCACACTCAGGGAGTGATAAAAAAGGCTATCTTAGAGTTTGGCAAAAATGAGGCATCTTAGGGGGGAGCATAATTAAGTTGGCTATTTTTTGGAACAGGCTCCACAGCAGGAGCGTCTGTGGTGTCTTAAAATGCTGCCTGTGGAGAAGGCTTGCTAGGTTTACGAACAGAACGCTGGTCAAAAGTCACAGTCATTATACTAATGATTTCTGCACCTGGCTTGTGTCCTCTCATTACCAGAAGTCATGCATGAACAACGTCAAATAAAATGTTTAAACAAAAAAAATGTGACTAAAGGGTCATTTTTTCTAAACTATAAAGATTTAATTGAACACACACTAGTGTTCAACATTTTGGTGGCAGTTCTTATGCTTTTCTTCAAAAAGATGCATTCAGTTGATTAGAGGTGACAGTCAAGGCATTAATAATGTTACCAACAGTTTTTACGTCACATGAAAGTTCAACTCAAAGAACTCTGGTGGAAAGGGTTTTTTCCAAACTTTTCACAGCATTGACAACAAGAAATGTTTCTTGAGCAGCAAGTCAGAATGATTTCTGAAGGATCATTTGACAATGAAGACTGGAGTAATGATGCTGAAAAATACAGGTTTGAGTACAGGAAAAAAATACATTTAAAAATATATTCAAACTGAAATCTTATTTTAAATAGTTATAATATTTCCCATTACTGTTTTAACTGCATTTCTGATCAAATAAATGCAATTGTGCACTTCATAAAAACATTTCCTTTTTTAATCTTAACCCTAACTTTTAAATGGTCGTATATGTTCATGCACTCACAAAACTTCATATTATCTTGTTTTTCATAAGTTTTTGCAGATAATTTTAGTTTGTTGCCAAGCATATTTCTGTTTTGCATGTTTATAGGGAGATATTTCAGGCTGTAAGAATGCCAAAACAATGTCAAAAAAATTAACATCTTAATGATAAAACTGAAGCAGTACAGAGAAAAAAAGAGAGAAAGCATAGCTTAAGGAATAAAGAGCTCATGGCTCAGGTCTTGAATCTTTAATTCAGACGTCCAGGAAAATATCTCAGGTAAAGAGGCAAATTCATAGTTTCCTTGTCCGTTTGACTAAACAGAACCAGAGACACCAATCAGCTAAAATTTACAAGCAGGAGTAATGCCTAGAGTAGCCATTAATCGGAATTAAGATAAGATTTTAAATAACGTTCCGTGTTTAATAGGAATCCCAGCTTACATTTAAAGTCTTGTGAATTGAGCCAGATTCAATTAATGAGCTTAATGTAATTGGAGACACATTTCAACGACTGAAGTGTTTTGGATGTTAGTGAAAAAAAAAAAAGAGAGCACAGCATTGGTTACGATCTTCCTTCATCCTTTCCTTGACAGTGTGACAAGAGACATCCGAACTGACCAATTGGCAAACACCTCAGATAACAACCCTAGTTAATTAGTTAACCAGTTGGAGACTGCAACATCTGCCAGCAGGTGACCCTCTAACAAACAACTGGACAGTAATGCCTAGAATAGCCATGAATCCAAATTAAGATAGGGTTTTAAGCTTTTAATTGGATTCCCAGTTTATATTCAAGGTCTTGTGAATTAAGCCAGACTCAACTAATGAGCTTAATATAATGGGAACCACATCTCAAGAACCTAAGTGGTTTGAATAGTAGTGCAAAAAAAATAGAAATGCAAGTCCACGCACGTGCATTTTCACATCTCAAAATGCGCAAAGCACATATAATCACATCCGGCAAGCACACATGCATCTCTCCACACTGCGGCATTCACACAAATCCAGGTGCGTTCTGTGAGGTGTCACTTCTTTCTTCCTTTTAATGAATGCCTAAGGTTTTTTGACTATTCTGACTCAGACTTTCAGAGACCCCACAGGCCAAATTACCAACGTACAGTCACAGCAAATGATCAAGCGTATATTCCCTGCCGATCGATGCCGCATAATTACGTGTCATCTCCCATTCTGCAGAATTAGCCCTGTCGGCTGATGTCCCCTCTTCCTGTCTGCCTCTCTCTCATCGCACATTGTTCTGCAGCAGAAGAACATCAAGGCTTGATCAGGTCTGATGCTGGAGCCGCAGCGCTACAGCAAACCTACTAATAGGCATCCTGCCGAGCTGTCATTGCATCCATCTACGGATGGCAAAGATAAATTACTCTGCTTATTAAGAAATTCACACCACTGACCAAAAGAGAACAGCTGCAATTGAATACGGTTTCTCTCTGCGCAAAAGGCACATCAAAGGAAGCATAAATCCATCAAAGCGTGGATTGTAATGACAAAGCACGCCTATTAAGGTGACTGCGCTTTTGCCAAAATTTTTGTTTCGCATTTCTCATGTTTAAAGTCCAATTCAAGATTTCATTACTCAGAAGAGTGGCTTTCCGACCAGCTGGGGAATTTCAGAAGGAAACCGCCGAGCCACCTTCTCAGCTTCAGCACCAAAGGTGCACACAAACAAAAGCGCAGTACTCAGAAAAATCAATCAGGGGAGCCAACAGGTGGCAGCAGTCCAATCCAGCATTTGCATTCAATGGCACAATGAGGAACATAACCTCGGCCTGGCTTTCTAAAGACTCCATTAGCATTTGAGTGAAAGCAGTCGCGGGACAAGTGCAGCGTTTCCCCATGCGTTTTACATTATGTGACCCCAATAACTCAACTTAAAACACTTTCACGCTGACTGGATCGCACTCGGATTGGGAGGCAGATGCATTTAAAGGTGTACGTACTGTGTCATTTAATCCATGTTTTGCTTTAGAGAAACGTGTGGTGCTGTTGACAACGCAGTTTAAAATGATCAAGACTCATTTCAGGGGACTAGAAACAGCTGTATTAAGGTGCGATTAAACTTTATGGTCCTGCGGATTCACGTAGCAAAAGGACATTTGACCAGCCGGGGAAACTAAATGTCACGGATTGTCCTTTTGCCTCACTATAAAGAATACAAACTTGCTTCCTGCGTGTCCCAGCTAAGAAAAATAGAGTAAGTTCTAAGAACATTTCTTTAATGTTCCCCTTATAAAAAGGGTAATTTCTGAATGTTTCTATTTTAGCATTTTGCAAACATTATTGGGAACACTACCCAGGTTCATTGGAAATACGTGCCTCTACATACATTTCGGCAACCCCGTAATTATGTGCCTTAGTGCACGTTTCACTGCAGTTTCAAAGGGAAATGTCCAGAGAGTGGTGCTAAAACACGTTTAATTCATGACCATGGCACATCTTTATTATGTTGTTACATGTACGTATTGCAGCATTTTTATATTTCTGCTTGAGGTATGTTTTGTGGCCAGTCAGAATTCAAATATCCAGTGTGTGTCGCTGAAGATTAATGCTCCATCCTTTTGGAAATATCACCTACACCAGACTCAGACCTAAACCTCCCAGATAGTGTTAACAAATGCAAAAGTAATGTAAAAATGTATTCGCTGAAGCAGCCATGCTATTCTAACTCCTTTTTGCGGATTTGAGCGGTTTTATCAAACCATAGTTTTTCAGGGTTATCACCAGAGCTTTTCATCACCGTGCAACACCATATCACAAGCTACTGAGTAAACCTTCTGCATTAGAAAACTCATATATGAAGCTGTATATGATGAAACATGCTGTTAAAATTGTTTTGAAGTCTTTCTGCAAGTAATTGTATGAAAATTAGCCTTTATGTACCTATAAGCAGGGCTGGCGATATATATCAATCAATGTATTATGTGCTTCTCATCAGTAAAGTCAGTTCTTTGATTAGCTACTCCTAATGAATCACCTGCGAAACGGAATGCTATATAGCTGGCGCTTCATTCGAAAACAGGTGATGGAAATTTACCGCTAATTAAAGAACCGGCTTTACTGAGGTGGCCATGATTTTGAAAAGTGTGATATGATCCTGGATAAACATTTTTGTTGATTTTGGATAAACATTACTGTCAAAAAAATATAGACGTATTCCAATCCCTACCCCTAAACCTAACATTACCCAAAATTTATTCCTAAAATCAGTGGAAAAGGATAGCTTATGAACAAGGGTGTAGAAGCACCTAACCCTGATCATAAGCCTAAAACAGATATTTCCTGAAAAATGATCCCTCAAATCTGAATATTGTTCCAGGATCAACAACGTTAAGCCAGGAAAATCTTGTACTTGGTGAAATCACGCTCCTCTTTTACTGACGAGATGGGCATAACATATCGATCGATATAGATTGCCCAGTAAATCACATTTTTGTGTGAAAAGGAATAAAACGTGTTGAAGTTTTACTGCCTCTTGCAACAATTTCAACTGGAAACTGGAACGTTTTTTCAGTTGCACAGAGATGTAGAGACAAGTATTTCCAATGGTTGGAATGTTATTTGAATGTTTTGCAGGACAGTAAAGTACATAATACACACCCTTTCAACTTAATAAGTTAAGATCACAGGACTCAAACATGCCTCTGAATGCATTCGTGAGCAAAAACACTTCTGTGTGTCACTGCATCCACACCAGTAGGTGTCAGCAGGGTTCAAAATGAATACTTATCAAGTTGCATCTGTCTTTAATGAGTTAACAAAATGTTTAAGCACAATATATTACACTGGAAATCAAATTGAAATGCTTGCCTGACCCTCGCTGAATATGGCTTAATCAAAGTAGACCCCAGAAAACAACTCATGACCCGTGTGTTTTCCAGAATCACAAGATTATGTAGGATATACAAGGGATGAACTACTCCATATGGAGAGACATGTGCAGGGTACTTCTCACATTAAGCCACTAAAACAGACATAGGGAGAAAAAAAACACCAGTCATGGGAGGCACAGTTTCTCAAAAAAATAAAACAGCAGCAAAATATTAACCTACACTTTATGCCATACGCAAAATCAATTAATATAATCCCATTTTCAACATTAATGCATTATATTTAAGATAATAAAAACAGCAAGTAACAGTAAGCTCTTTTCATGACAGTAATAATTATTTATGGACAGTACATTTTCTCACCATTACTTGGTTTGTTAAAAACAAATTACACTGCAAGTCAGAATAAATCCCAAGACCAGTGTAATAATAAAACAAATTAGTCAGTGCAGCTTTCGTATTTAAATATGATTTTACCAGTCAGCGCTAAAAATATCCACCAAAATGTTTTCAGATAATTAAAGAAATATAAATACTGTCATTAAAATTTTGATTAAATCAGACCATTCCAGGAAATAAAATATTACTATTATCAAAGGTTATGAAATATCTAATATGTGAAATTTAAAGACTTAATTCTAAACAATATTTAGTGTTTTTGGAACTTGTTCATAAGTTGTTTATGAGTCAAATGGGTCAAACATCTCCAGCTGACTCATGAGCTGAAGTGTTTCTGAGATTTCCTGTTGCCGCTGTGTCTTTATGACACTTAATCACAGATTATTGAAAATGCTGTACTGTCTTAAAGCTGACTGCTTGAACTACGGTAGTCCTTCGAGGTCAGATCTTATAAGGAACTATTCATTAGTCATCTGCAAAACAAAACAGTTATTTTCAAAGCATCATACCATATACAAAACTGCACAGCACAGTCACGTCCCCTGACGTCTTTTCAGTTTGTGTCAATGTTTTCTCACTAATAATGGAGCGAGTTCACTGGATGAACCGCTTCACTGAAAACCACAACAAGATGCTTTATTTGTACTTGGAAAAAGAGAGATAAGAATTCGTAGAGCGCATATCTCAAGGTCTTCAGGGAAGACTATATCGAATGGTCTTTATTTCCTAATCGGCACCAATTATCAGCGGCTGCTATCTCAACGATTAGCTGTGTAGCAGCTGTCGGCCGTGAAAAAAAGCCTGAAGGAAAAAAATATCTCCTAGTTTGCCATGAAAGTAAGAGGGGGAGAACATTTCTTTTGTGTTAGCAATGAATCAGGCTGAACCTCGAAAACAAAACTTTGGTCAAGTACAACAGTGAGACCATTTATGGCAAGTCAGCATCCCTGAACCGCAGCAGGGACATGTGCTAGAAGTTACTTAAAAATGCCTTTTAGAGTTCAATTCATTGCAATTTACATTAAAATACATTTTTAAGATCAAGTTTCACATACTGTAACTTATAAAAATTGAAATTGCTCAGCTTTTGAGTTAATGTAAAAGCGTAAACCATATTTTTACAATGTATATTAAATAATATTATTATTCATTTATATTTAATACAAAATGCATAATTTTTGTATTCTATTTATTTATTTTTAATTACATTGGCTTGAAAAACATTTAATTTCCCCAAATGCTCTAGGGACATTTTGTACAAATAAATACAGGCTGTAATATGACGGCTATGTTCAGTTTTTTCTCACTGTATATATACACATATACATTATGAATAACATTTTTCATCAAAGTTGTCATAAAACAAGAACGTGTATTTTTAGGAGAACTTTGAAGAAAGGTTTTGATCCACTTCAAATGTTGTCTACTGTATATTTAATTTTCCTCCTGAATATTGGTTTGAATCGCCCAGCAGACCCAGCACAAATACACCAGACCTACCATAAAAGGAGTGTTTAAAAACGTAACTTTGCTGAACTTACACGCAGGTTCACAAAGCCACATCCCCTTTATAAATTCATCAGGTTTATGCCATAAAAGGCCACTAACATCCTTTGACCCAGTGAACATTTTGCCCGTCTCTCCAGCATTTTCAAATTCATAACGAGAGCTAAGTCCCATAATTCCCAGCACAAAGACAAAACAAAACAAAAGTCGGCAAAAACATTTGATTCAAAAACTGACGTTAATGAGACCCGGTTGCTAAATTCAAAACAGGAGAAAAAAAAAAGTTCAACGAAGCACAAAGACAAAATGCAGCAGAAAAGAAAAATCGATTCAAATTCACACTCATGAATGAGACCTGATTTCTCTAAACTCGAATTGTGCACGCGTTCACACTCACCTGTGTTTGTCCTCAGCGGCTGGTGATGTTTCCAGGGTGATCATATCAGCATATCCATGGCTCTGTGGGTAGCTGTGGGAGTTTGAGGAGGCATCGATGATCAAAAGAGCTCTTGACTGACAGAAGACTTCATCTGAGTCTGTGTACACACATTCATAGCCTACAGTGACTGCGAGGAGAATCAAGTATTGTACATGTTTTGTAGTGATAATTAGTGTCTGAGCAGAGCCAAGCAAACAATCGGATTCCCCTGTGAAATAACACTGCAGTGTTTACATTTTTACATCAGCATCTGTTCATTTCCAAAATAAACAGACACATATTGGCCTATTGGGATTAATATAAAAATAAATGTGAATAAACTAATAAAACTAATCACCAAAAACCAAGCAAATCTCAAGCAATCGTACAATATGCAATGTACGTGACATGAGATGGACCTTAGCGCAGTTCTTAATTGCTTTTGCTTTATGCATTAGAAAAGTTTTGTGTATTAGAAGTGAATTATCCTTAAAGTTGTAACACGAAGCATAGTAAAATGACAAGGCCACAGACCAAACTAAATGACTGCATAGACTGAGTTAGAACAGCCAGTTTCATCCACAAAAAAATATATGATTTGTAAACTTAGCACACAGACGAAGCACTAACATTGAATCATTATTACTCATCTTATATATAGACAGACAGAGCCTTCAGTTTTAAATCCAGCAAGAGACAAATGTAAATCTTTGCCTTTTAAATATCAGTGTTGTCCTAACTATATGGATGACTATAAATGTATTATACTGTTTTAATTTATCTTTATTGTTTAGATAAGAAGCACTGCTTTACTGTGAAGGAACTGTGTTTGAATCAATCACATGGTTTGAGCCAAAATGGCAGATTTGATCCATCTACTTACTGTGTATACATCAGTTAATCCAAGTGAAATCGTTCACTTCAACAAAGCTCAAATTCCCACACAAACAATGAATCACAAAGCAAACATGTCAGGTGTAAACAGGCTGGCCCTCAGTAGGTTTCACTGAGTTTGTGACTCTCAAGCTGTGATTGGTGGGAGGCTTGAGAGGGCGGAGCCTTGTAGGAAACACCTGTTTACCTGCTTCAGGTAAGAGTGAGAGTCGAACCAGCAAAGAAAACACTTGACAGCACCACTGAGTTTGTTGGATTAGTCTGAATCTGGCTGCTCCGTCAAGAGGTAATTTTTATTTTTCAGCAGAAATCCCTTTTTTGAGTTTACGTAAGCTGTATGTTAACAAAAGGACTGAAGCTTGTTGTGATAAGAAGGACAGCAGTTTGGACTTTGCTCTTTATAAAAACGAACACAAATGAAATTCTTGCCTGCTCTGACCTTCATTAATTCGTTTTTCTGGCCTATGTAATTTCTTTTGAGCATGAAATGATTACTGTAGAGCGTCAGTGAGTGCTCAAAGAAGGCTTATTAAATTAAAAGCTGTCTCATTTGATTGTGAAAAGTGTGTGCGTGTGTATGAAGCACATGCTTAAGCTGTATTCAGTTTTTAGGGGACTCTCTTCCTTAAGGTTTAATCATTGTGTTTTATTGGCAGCTCTATTGGATTCCTTCCTTAAAGGTTTTTTTAGATACAAAGATAAGAATCGCAGTTTCAGTAGTTTGAGATTGTAAAAATTCCTTTCTTTTTGATACCTAATGTTTGAGTCATATACTGTATGAACTGCCATCCTCTCAAGTTATTTGCATATTATACATGCATGCAAATGGTAATATCAGTCAGGTAGTGTTTGAGATGTTAGGATTTGTATGTGCCCATAAGGTCAAAAATACCCCAACATCCTGTATTATATGATACATATGATAATGGATATTTCCTGTTTGTTAGGACAGGACAATGTTTGGCTGAGATGCAACTACTGCATTTGAAAATCTGAAATTTGATAATGCAAAAAAATCGAAATATGGATAAAAGTGCCTTTAAATTTGTCCAAAATAAGTTCTTACCAATGCATATTACTAATCAAATATTAAGTTATGTTAGTATACATATATTTGGTAGGAAATGTATAAAATATCTTTATAGAACATGATCTTTACTTAATATCCTAATGATTTTTGGCATGAAATAAAAACTGAAAATTTGTATGTGCATTATGTACGTTGTTATTTATATACGGTATATATATTAGTTGTATTAGTTGTATTTCTATTTACCTTTTTTTAGATGTGTTTAATGATTCATTTTTCCACCTTTGAATTGAAACTCAAGTCTTTCTCGTTTCAGCTAAAATGACATTTGAATTTGCCGAATGTGAGACCCTTATCAGTACCAGATGATTCACACTTGCAAATGAGGTGTCCAGTCAGCGAGGGACAATGACAGTCTGTGCTTTTTTCACCCCCCAGGTTTTCTGTGAGAGAAGCTGACATTTGGCTATGTGCAAGTTCTGGTTTAACTTCCCCTTACCCTTGACTGCATTATACATCACTGCAGTATGCCTAAATCATGCAGGTGTGTAAAATACTACTTTCTATTTATTTATTTAACCGTCTCTTTGAGAGCTTTCTGTGATAAGGGTCACTTTTCTGTTCACTTTGTGTGGGCTGTATCGAGTTTCTACGGCAGTCTAAGTGTGACCGTGTTATGCATAAATTAACCCTGCATATTAAGAAGTTGCACTGGCCACCCACTCTACTTTATGCAAATTCTAGCGCTGAATATTACTGGATATGCGATTCACTTCAATGCACTTGCATGTGCATTTCAGATTTTAAAAAGCAGCAGATGTAGTGTGCATAAAACAATAAGGTCGCTCATTATCTGCGAGCATGATTTGCAGCGTATTTAATGCACTGGAATTATAGAGCGAGAAAACGTGTTATTTCTTTTTTGACCATTCATTGGGTTTTAACCCAGTGTGTTGCTCAACACATTCATGCTTTGACTGTGTTTATTCCAGGTGAGAGAGACAATCCATAAATCACACAGACACTCCTTGTGTTTTGTGTGAAAGTGCAATACTAAAAGAATGACACAGTCATCTGACATGTTCTGTTGTTTTGGTGGTGTTACAATCTATACATCTACAATCTACAATTTTTTTATTTTTTTGTCAAAACTGTCAACAGTTTTGTTGATTTGGAGAAACAAAGATTGTGACAGGATTATCCGAGGACATTCACATCACACAGATCATCTAATTGCGGTTTCAGGCATCATGATTTTCCTTCAGTCAATGTCATTTCTTAGTTTCTGATGACAGTAAACAGTTATTGTTTAGTAACTTTTGTGTGACCTTGACAGCTGGGGCCTATTGTTAGATTTTAAATGCATAACATTCTCATAACTTACCAAGGTTTTAACCAAAAAGAAGTTCTTCCATTGATGTTCACTTAAGTTCAGTGTTATATAGTCTTTATTAATGCTCTTTCAAATTCAATTCAAATCAAATTTATTTTTATAGTGCTTTTCATGATACATATCATTGCAAAGCAGCTTTACACCAAAGTAATGTTTTACAGTAAATGTAGTAGCAGCTTGTACATGTAGGTATGGCATAGATGTGAGATAAAGATCAATTAATAATGTAATCGAACAGACAAGGAACATGATAAATTAGTAGCAGAGTTCGGTAGTGCTGTGTGTTGTTTCAGGGTTGGCATCATCTCTTCTTAAGTGTTCTGGATCCAGACTGGAGCTTGTGAAATCCTAGTTACCACGGGATGACAATTTCATGGTAGAAAAAGAATAAATAGGAACAAAATTAGCGTAGCTGCTGTTCAAACTAAGAAAGATTTGTTAATGAAGATTTGTTAAACCAGAGCTAAGAGATTAATAATGACATCTGATCAGATATAACGGCAGGAAAAGTTGAGATGCATTATTTGAATGCTTGGCTAAAAAGATGTGTCTTTAATCTAGATTTAAACAGAGAGATTTTGTCTGAACCCCGAGCATTATCAGGAAGGCTGTTAAAGTCTGTTCCTCTTTAAAATGGGACTGTTTTTTTTTTATGTTTTAGTTGGACATTCATTCAACGCTTTTTAAATGCTGGTACTTTTTTAACAAAAGTTATATACAAATGTCCACATAATATTCGCAAAATGAACTAGAATATAGATCAATTATTCACATAAACAAGAAAAAAAAATATAACATTGTGGGAATATTTAGAAATAACATTCTTATAAATTCATAGAAATGTCAGCAAAACATTCTTAGAACAAATTTTGTAAGCTATGAATGTTCATCCCTGGAATTGATTTTGTTTTTGTTTCAGCAACTCGCGCTTCCTTATGATCGCGGTAGTAATAGTAGCGTCCTGTCCTGGGAGCGAGCAGGGACCCCGTGTGCCCCCCGAAGGATAGTCCAAACAGGGTGAAGAAGGGGCGGAGGAGGGATGCTTATAATGAGATACGGAAGGGAAGGAAACTGGCTTATTTGTAGTGGATAGAATGAAATTGGATTGGCTGACGAGATGATAAGTAATAATTAATAAAACGGCGCTGGCTGTGTCTGATTAATCGTTCGCGCATCCTCCCAAAATATGTTTGGCAACATCACTTTGGTTTCAGGAATGTTACAATTATAAATT
>JAUMHI010000046.1:1912121-1928256 GCA_032359435.1 Enteromius unitaeniatus
GCCCCCACAGTCACCAGATCTCAACCCAATAGAGCATCTTTGGGATGTGGTGGAACGGAAGCTTCGTGCCCTGGATGGGCATCCCACAAATCTCCATCAACTGCAAGATGCTATACTATCAATATGGGCCAACATTTCTATAGAATTCCTTTAGCACCTTGTTGAATCAATGCCACATAGAATTAAGGCAGTTCTGAAGGCAAAAGGGTGTCAAACACCGTATTAGTATGGTGTTCCTAATAATTCTTTAGGTGAGTGTATACACACACACACACACACACACACACTTCATATATACAGTATATATGCATTACAAGTTCAGTTAAACATTGTGTTCCCAATAAAATATAGGATTGACTGAGGGAAATCAATTTTGACTTCAATGTTTTCGAAAAGAGAAACGTCCTTGTATCACAGAGCTTAAAATTCAATTGCATTTTCAGTCAGAAATATTGGCAAATGCTTTTAAATGATTGTGTTTTGGGTTACATAACATTACACAGATGAGTAAGGCACGGCGTTGCTTTGATTATTTGAACAATTAGTTTGTATTGATATACTGTAATGCAATTGCTTTTTTAATTGACTGAGGTCTTTCGGGTGAAATATTTCGGATGCACAGGGTGTTGAATGAATGGTAACCAAGCAACAGAAAGTTTAGCAGTTGGGTATTTTTCAAAAGCGGTATAGATGATATTATAGATGATATTTCCCAAAAGTGCAGGAGGCTTCCAGTGGGTGCAAAATCCATACGCTTTCCCAAAAGATCACAGCAAATGAGCATCATAAAAACATGTTATATAAGAGCATGCGACATAAAGTGTTTATGTGATTCTCAGAAATGCCTTAACATTAATCTCCTGAAAAACAATTGCATGCACAGGACAACTGTGCACTTAGTGCATGCAGATATATATATATATATATATAAAGTGCTGATCAAAGCACTACTGCACATTATTATTTTACTTTTATCTCTAGGGTCTTGTTACAATGTTGTTGTTTTTTGCACCAAAAACAACCATTAATAACATTTTCATGATCATTTTCTAAAATCTTTCAGACCCTTAGGATCAAAAGTAATATAAATTCCCTGTTCATTCATTGAGAAACAACACTTCGCTGTGATTACATGTTATTTGGGCCTGCTATTGCACCTATTACGTTACATGGTGACAAACTCCATGCTGAATCTGTCAAGATGAGACTAAAATGATCAAAGATCTTAAATTAATTTCAGCTACTGATTTCAGATGGTGCAATGCATGTCATGTTCAATCTAGAACACGTTCTGACAGTGAGCTTTACAGACAACTGAGTGCATATTTAATGACTATGATATTTAATATCTGGTAGAAACAGAACCAAAGGGTATATTTATGCTTTCAGCACACACTTTTATCCAAATTAATGTACTTATTTTTATCACTCTGCCAGATGCAATTTTGACTACGAACACACCAAAACTCAGGATTGTGGGATATTACTATTCTGAAGGGTCTATGCTGCCTTCAGCAGTCAACCAAATGAAGTATAGGCAGGTTTTAGCAGGTGGGATGTTGTGCAAACATTGGATTTGGATGTCTTGATGCCTTCCCGCCTCAATTTACTGCCTGTGAAAGCAGCGTTGGATTCAGCGGTGCTGTTTTTAGGATTGGGACGGAAGCACAAGTTCTGATAATTACAGTATGACTAGTACAACCAACTCCTTTATCTCAGAAGATCAAGGAAACATTCTTAACACAGCCTTTTAACTATAGGAAAAAAAACATTCTTTTCCACATTAATTATTCCATTGTTTTAGTCATTAAAAAAACATGAACCAATTAAAACTATTCTTGTAAAAGCTATATTTACTCTGTAATTGAATGACTTTTCAGAATCTTTATTACACAAGGCAGTAATCTCATTCATTAATTTATTATATGGTATTTATTTTAAAATGTATATTTTATCTTAAACCCACATTGACATGCAAACAAAAAAGCCAGTAACTATCTACACTCTTTAAGCCTCACAATTAGTTGTATGGAAGACTTTTAGCAATAAAGGATGTGCTAATTTGATTAAAAATACACAGTAAAATTAATAGTATTTCAAATAACAGTTTTTCTATATAATTATATTTATAAATGTAATTCATTGCTGTGATCAAAGCTGAATTTTCAGCAGCAATACTCCAGTCTTCATTGTCACATGACCCTTTAGAAATCAGTCTAATATGGTGATGTACTACATAAGAAACGGGTCGCTAAGAAATAGTTTATGCTTTTAAATTATCAATGCAATCAAAACAGATTCATATTTTTGTGCTAACTGTGATGTTTTTGTTTTCAGGATTCTTTGATAAATAGAAAGCTAAAAAAAGAACAGCATTTATGTAAAACAGAAATCTTTCGTAAATTACAAATGCCTTTCTCTCTCTTCTCATCACATTAATGCATCTTTACATTATGAAAGTATTAACTTCTGTCACTGACTGTAAACTTATGTACTATAGGAGTAAAAGAACAATTCATACGAGCCACCTTACCATCTTCCAGAACTGGTTCTGATTCAGTTGCCTAATAATTGAAGTGCTTTCACAAGCAACATTGTTGTCCACTGCTTTTTTTTTTTTTTTGGTCTTGCCTGAACCGTAATTGTGTACCTGCTATCCCTTTACAGTCCTTGTCAAACTGACCTGCAAGTGGAAGTGAGCGGAGTCCAGGAAGTATTTATTGAGGACATCCGAGTATTGGTCTATC
This sequence comes from Enteromius unitaeniatus, assembly GCA_032359435.1. NCBI lineage: Eukaryota > Metazoa > Chordata > Actinopteri > Cypriniformes > Cyprinidae > Enteromius > Enteromius unitaeniatus. Next base: position 1,914,869 of record JAUMHI010000046.1, read on the forward strand.
GCCCGCAGAAAGACTTTCATTTGGTGAAGATTCATAATCATCCAGTCGGGCGGAAATACATTGCCCATCAGGTTTTTGAACATGATGAAAGTCTCCATTAGAAAGTCCTTAAAAAAAAAAAAAAAAAAAAAAAAAAAAAACATAGGATTTTTGTTGTTGAGAGCATGTACACGCATGCAGAGGAAAACTACGATTAGATGCAGACCGGCAAATGACATTTGTGTTCCGCACAGATATGACTGAGCAAGAAAAACAGATGCTAATTTGAAGCTGCGCTTATCTCGTTCTGCTATTAAACCCTGACTCACTTCGACAGGCGACAGGGAACAGAGCCACATGCGTCGCATCAGTCAGCTGTGAAAAAGGTGGATTATTTATAACTTAAATCTCAGAGCACGGAAGGCTCTGCAATGATGGATGGGGCCTGAGGAGAGAGCGGGAGACTTACGATTATGTCCTGTCTGGTTTTGAAGGTGCTGATGTATTGTGCGTAATGTGCGTCTTCCATTTGTTTCAGGATAGCGGTCATGCATGCCAGGTAGTGGCCCTGTGTCCAAGGGAAGAGAAAAAATAATCAATAACTTTACATGTACTGCCCACACCGCTGTGAAAACTCATAGCCACCGGGCCTGGGCAAAGAAATAAACAAGTTAAGTTCAACGGTCCAGACTGTTGTTGTTATGAGTTTCGGCAGGTGTGTGTGGGCTTCCGCAAAAACAACAGCAGCTTTGACAGGAAGGTAAGCTGATTTAGCTGTGCTTTGTTTTGTGGCATGTCAGTGTCTTACTATAAAAGGAGAGTCCAAACTCAGGTTGATGACCGTACGGTTGACCCTCCGCAAGAGACGGTCCACGATTAATTTCACATGACCGGATGTGGGACCCTGAAAGCATAAAGAAGGTGAATGAGATGCACTGAAAGATGCTTGAATTAATCCAGAAAGAACTCCCTCTCATAAACAAACAGCGCTGCAACTTCAAATGACCTTATTTTGGATATTTTCAAAGTAACTGCTCCAGCAAAGAGATGCTCACAAGTCGCAAGAGTTTAACCTGAAATGTCTGCCTGTCTCAATACATATCAACCGAAATGTCAACCGATCTTGAATGCACTGTCATATCAACAAGCCAGCCAAATGCATCATGGTGGAAAGATCAGCCTGTCTGTATTCATTCAAAAAGTCATTCATGTAGCCAGACATTTCACTAGGAAGTGTCTGCTGCTTGCCAAGGTTGCATTTATTTGCTTCAAAAAATACAGTCAAAACAGTTAAGAGTGTATTATTATGCCATTTCCAATATTGCCTTTCATGCAGTGGGTAACGTAGCTGTATGTGAATGCAAAGTTGTAAATCTGAAAGTGCACAGTAAATAAACTTTGTTTCCCAAAATAAAGAACCAACTATATGCAGCCCTAACGAGTATTTAGTCATTCGAATCCCTTTTCCGTGACAGCTCACAATGTAACACATTTGCATAAATCCCATTTATCCTGAACACTGGCCAGCCGTGAACAACTTTACCCCACCCACAAACGAGACATTTAGAGACACTCATTAGTTTAGGTAATGATAAATGATGTTTAACGCAGTGTCATGCATTATACAATGCTGAAGTTTACAACGTAGAGGTGTGCCCGATTCACTTACAAAAGTAAATTGCGAGCACTTTCCACAGTAGTCCGCGTTAACTAACGTTACAATAGTTGACGTATTCTCTCAGAAAGCACCTCTAGTAATGTCAGAAAGTATAGTTTGGTATAAGCTCTGTGGAGCGCTGTAGCGGTAGACCAATCATATAGAGCTGCTCCATCTGACCAATCACAGTGAGGGCTCACGGGAAGGAGGGGCTTAGACAGACAGAGTCTTCGAACTGCTTCACACAAGTCGTTGTGTGAATCATTTAGAAATGGGGCAAAATTAAATCTATTTTTGAGAAAACTAAAGTGTTTTTTAACCTTGTATAAATGTAAACCTGTTTTAAGACACTCATGAAGCAATATTAGCCACCTTTAAAGAGGCAGAATAGGGGCACTTTAAATTGATCTTGCACATATTTTTGTATGCCTCATAACTGGATTTCTGTGATTTCTATTCTGTATTATCCTGTCAACAAAACTGCTAAATTTGCTACAGAATTATATACATATAAGAATGTGCTAAAAATGACAAACTGGCAATTCATGTTTTGCATTGTAGGTCATATTCCATGTTTCAGTAACACAATATCCAGATTTTTATAAAGACAATATACATGTGAAAAATAAATAAATGTAAACACCTTTTGCGGTGAGGGGGCCAGTTAAAATGTTTATAGAGAAAGTGAAAAAAACTGGGCCAACAAAAAAAACATAAAAACATAAAAAATCCTTATTGCTAAGCCCTAACTGAATAATTTATTGTGAACATGTAAACACTTCTTCGTTTCCCAGTGGACTGATAAAACCTGTATACCCTGACTCCTGGAAATTGCACAAAGCCAGCTAATTAGTTGGGCTCCTGCGGCTTTGCTGATCAGATGGTCTGAGATAAAGCTCCTCGTAACTGGCTCAAATTGTTAGGGATGCTCAACCGCTTCAAACCCACCACGTCTTTGCCGTCCAGCATGTCCAGTACGGTGCTCAGCAGCTGGACACAAGCCTCGAGATCGGGTTTGTTGGAGTTATCGTCCAGCTGCCCACTCAACTGATCTGTGATCAGAGGCAACAAAACATCTCTGCAGTCTAAAAGCACAAGAGAGAATATGAGAGGTGTGGATAACACACAGCTTTTAGTGCGAGTCAACGAGATAAAATTATATGTTGACCTGAACGACTGTCAAGTCCCACCTGGCTGTTTGAACAGGTTACTCTCGACAATTTTCACCAGACAGCCCAGCTTCTGCCTCACCATTTGAAAATCGGGGATGCTTTCTATGAACTTGGCCAGCTGAACACTGTGAAAACAAGACACAAAAAAGGAAAGTGGAAAGTAATGACATGGCACGTAAAAGCAAGTCAATGGGGAATTATTGAAAAGAATACATAAGCAATGACATACAATATAAACATCCGAGATACAATACACTTCAATCATCTTCAAACAGATGTTTACAAGCCTGTTACAGATTTCAAGCATTTTACAGCACAAAACACCTTCTATAAGTAAGTGATGTTGGCAAGAAGACTGTATACAACTGTAAGGTTTTTACTGAATTATTCAAGCAAGTGGTTTAACAAAAATGCAAGCTTCAGTTCTGTTTTTTAACAGAACTGAACAGCGGTGCACTTCATTTGTAATTATAAGTGCCTTACTGTAACTATGATTTATGCTAAAAACTGAACTAACTAAACTATGTTTCTAACTAAATCTAAAAACCCAGTGGTGGTGCAATGTTTTCAAAGCAATGACAAATGCATGATTTATTTTAATGTAAAGTTTAATCATTCACTTTACCTGAGCTCTACAGCGTCAAAGACATTCTGCAAGTCATTGATGATGGTGGGAAGATATTTCAAGATTGCTCCCTGTGAGAAAACAGCAGCAGGTTCACTGCATATACTGTACAGTAAAAACAATAATATTGTGAAATAGTACAATTTAAAATGTGCTCTACTTAAATATTTAAAACGTTATTAATGCTGAATTTTTCAGCATGATTACTCCAGTCTACCAGTGCTACATGATTCATGCTTATATTCTGATTTGCTGCTCAAGAAACATTTATTATTAATGTTAAAAACAGTAGTTAGGCTACACCAAACATCCTGTTTTTCATGATTCACTGATGAATAGAAAGCAAAAAAACAAAAAACAATATATTTGAAACTGATATTTAAATATCTATAGTATCTTTTTGATCAATATAATGCGTCTTTGCTGAATAAATTTTTTTATTTTTTATAAATAAATGTATAAATTTAGTAAGAAAAAAAAAGATCTTTCCAACCACAAACTACTGAACAGTAATGTAAATCTTTGTTCACAAACATTTCTTCTTAAAGACTACTGTATATCCATGTATTGACACCTGCCTTTATCTTAACTCCTTCATCCAGAGGTCTGTCCATTAGATTGCTAATAGAAAGAAATAAGGTCCGAATGGAGTCAAGGAACTGGCCTCCATCTTCACTTTTCCCATAAAACCTGACAAAAAAAAAAAGTAAAGAGCATTGGAGTGGAAACAGCAGTGCAATGATTGGAGGGTGTTGTGGGTGGATGCTAGGGAGTTCAAAATTATTTCATAACAGTGTGGGATGAGCTAGGCGTTTATTAAACTTCATAACCATAAGAATGAGCTGAGAAACAGCATTACAGATTATTGCCTCAAAGCACAAGTAAGGTCTGTCTGTCTTGTCTATCTATCTATCTGTCCCTCTATCTATCCATCCATCTATCTATCTGTCTGTGTACATGTAAGTCTCTCCAGCCATCATTTTATCCATTCATTCATCTATCTACATACTGCATATGCATGTAATCTTATGCATTAAAACATGCTGCTTCTACAAAGGTCACATATTCATAAACATTTTCTTTGAACCAATGCTCTCAGTTTAATAGCCTTCACTGAGTTTAGATGGAGGTACAATTGGCCCATGCGTTGGTGCAGATATACAAGCGATTGATTTTAAAGGTGTTTTTTTTCATTTGCATTGTCAGATGAAGGACAAGTCTTCTTTCCGAGAGCAAAATAAGAACCCACCTCAAATAGAGAATCCGAGACTGCACAATGAATCGAAAAAGATACTTGAAGGCTTTCAAGGCGGCGTACAGCCGCTCCGTATGAACTGGGTCCTCAGCATGGCCCACAAAATAATTCAACACTTTGGTCAGCTTCCTGTGAACAGACAAGGCAAACCAAGGCAATTTGCAAATCAATACAGGTCACAACCGAGGGTGTAACAGGACAGGTGTATATAAAGAACAAGTGAGAGAAGGAGAGAGTGTTAGTGTGAGATGGCAAGGTGAGAATTAAATGTGGACAAAAATGGCCAAGTAATTTTAAAACACATGAACTGTGACACAAAGGACAGAGAAATCCAAACAACACAGAAACTCTTACTGGTACGCCAGAGTAGCGCTGAAGTGTTTGCTGATGTAGGTCTCCAAAACAGGGTTAAAATGCTGAAACTTTACATCACCGATGAGTGAGATGATGAAAACCTAGACAAACAAAGCAAAAAATACAAGGTCTAGCTCTGCATTTCATTATCACTAACAAGCTTTAAGACAACGTTAAATCTAAATGTACTCCTTTAATAAATGTCTCATTATTTTGAAAGATTCATGAGAAGACAAACTAATTGAATTATATTTCACATCATACTGATCTCTCAGCCTACGCAAAACTACTGCCTCCTATGCCACCAAGACCGAGTGGCCAGAGAAAAGTTCTAAAAATTATAACCTATTGATTTTTGCATTTTCTGGCATGATGTACAACTTCAAAACACTACGAGGCACAAACGTCACAAGGACCACAAGGACTATGACAAATCCAATGCAGCTATAACAGTGGTTGAAAAAGTTGCTGAAATAAATGAAAATCACCCAAAATGCAAAACGGATTTTATAGACATCAAGCAAACCTCACATGGTGGAATAATCTGACCTGTATGTCTGTGAGGGGGAAGACATCCCACATGCAGATGGTGATATGGCATGTTATGGCATTAAGGTTACTTACAGATAACTAATGAAAACACAATGACGCAGCAGAGCGCTCTTTATACAGTTTGTAAGTTTGATGTGTAATCATTTAGTCCCAAAAAGCTGCTTGATTTGGAGTATGACGATTAAAAAAGTTAGACCAAACTTTAATACTTGTTTTAGATCCGAACCCCAAGCATGAGCAACAGTTAAAGTGTTGCTCACTCAGAACAATCTGCCCACACTATGACTTCTTCATTCCTGATTACTGAATAAGGATTTTTTTTAAACAATATTATTCACACATTATTATTATTATTATTATTATTACTAAATCTATAAAAATAAGAAAATAATAGTAATAAAATATTATTACAAAATCTATATTCGTATCATTTTTATGTTATAATTTTTATAATAATTTTACTTTTTTAAATATTTGATCATTATTATTATTATTAGACAGGAATGTGATTGGTTTTGATTGTAAATAAAAATAAGTTCATAATTTTAGCTCCATAATTATTATTATTATTAATAATATAATAATAATAATAATAAGATACTAATAATAAAGTCTCAAGCAACAAAATAATTAAATATTAATCTTTATGTTAATAAAAGTATTAATATTAATATAAGTAACCATATTTAAATATAATACTACCAATACAAATCAATACAATAATATCAATACAAATATTATTAATAATAATAATAACAATTGTTGTTATTATTATTATTAAATGCCTAAAAAATAAAAAATCTATAGTAATATTATTAAACAACATCTATTTTTTTGCAAGCATTTTTATTTTATAATTTTTATAATTATCGAGTATTTTATAGCAATTAATAAATTTTGTTTATATTTCTTTTTTTATCCTAATTCACAAATGTTTTGGGAGTTTGTTTGATTTTTCGAGTGAAAAACACGTTCATGGTTGAGGATCTGATCAAATGGTCAAATATTTAACTTTTGTTTTGTAATTTTTCTGTTTGTGATACTTCACGTGGCTTGTTGGGACAAAATCTTTGCACGAATGTTAAATAAAGGCTTACAAGGAAATTCATTTGAATGAGTTTCCTAATCTATGTCTTCCATTACTGGACAAAATCATCATAAGTAATATAGTATTATTAATGTATTATTATTATATTATTATTATTATTATTATTATTATTATTATTATTATTATTATTATTAATGTAGTATGATTAGTATAGTTTGGCTGTTGGTGAAATGTCTAAAGAGCGAGTTAAATTATCAATACTTGCCAAAGCATTGAAAACTAGTGTATCATAGGTTTCCTCCTCTGAGGTCTCCATCATGATATTAAAGAGAGCATCCAGTGTGTCCTGCAGGAACTAGAGGAACACACAACAAAAAACTTTAGATCATAAAGCAGCATTTTACAGAAGAACAAGTGTTGTGTTTTCTCACCACCTTACTTTAATAATCTCCCCTCCTTCCACTTTCATCAGTTTCTGAAGAATTTCTTCAAGTCTCTCAGTGTTTGATCTCCAGTTGAGAAGCCCCAGAAGGTCAACTGAGTCAGAGGAAATTAAAAAAGTTATAGATATCCAACTACCGCAAGAACTTTGCCGTCTCATACGGTTACATACAGCTTCTAAAGTTACAGTTTAGACCAAAATTAAACTTATACATTATCGACTCTCATCTCTTCTGTTGTTTCAAACCATACATTTTTTTTCCTCATGTTTTCAGAAACCATGCTCCTAGGTAATGTGTGTAAAAACAATATCAAGTTCAATATGCAAAGACATCAGTAAATGTCAGGTTTGCAAAGACACAAGGGTAAATAACAGAATAGTCATTTTTGGGTAAAATATTGTTTTTGGGAAAAAAAATAATAAAGGAAATGACTCTTACCGTTTTGTGTAAGCTTTGTAGAGCAGGTGAGGGTGGTGATCTGGAAGCTGTCTTTCGTGATGGGAATGATGCCACCATGATGGAAGGATTTTCCTGTCTGTCTCTCTTTCTCTTCCACTTCAGCGTACGAGCCAGGCAGGGTCAAATACGTCTTGGCGTCGTCAGCTTTCTTCACATCCACCTGGAAAAACAGAAGAGGAATTTGTAGTGGCACTGAATGTTGAAGACATCTCTGTGTGTGGTGGAAGAGAAATGCTCACAAGAACAGATACTGCCGGTTTAGTTTAAAAGGAAGTTCAGAAATGTTTCAAGAGATCTAAAGGCTAAAACGCTTTTGCTGAAAACAAACACTACTTGCCCGAATTTTGACAGAAATCAATCATCTTTAATTATTGAAAAAAAATATCTATTTTTTTCAATTTCAAATGAATGTTGCTTTAGCAGAATTGCGAAGCATCGTTTTTAATTATTTGAGCTGTAAATTATGCTGAGCTGTAATTATATCTTGCTACTTTTACATTAGAAGTATTACGTTTACATGCCAAAAACTATGTAAAACTGAATATAAAAGAAAAAATGTAAATATGTAAAAGTGGACATTTACACCCTAAATTCATGACAACATCCATAATGTTTACATTCTCTGCCTATAATTCACTTACTGAAAGGAACACTCTACTATTTTTCAAAATAGGTTCATTTTCCAACTCCCCTAGAGGTTAGGGGTAGGGGTAGGGGTTAGGTGAGTTTTACTGTTTTCAAATCCATTCAACTGATCTCTGGGTATGGCGGTTGCACTTTTAGCTGTAGCTTAGCATAGATCATTGAATCTGATTAGACCGTTAATATCTCGCTCAAAAATGATCGAAGAGTTTTGAAGTGTTTTGATTTCTATCGTTAAATTGTGACTCTTCTGTAGTTACATGTACTAAAACAGACTGACACAGAACAGCTCTCTAAAATTGCGCTAGCTGTAACTGTAATACGGAGGAGACAAATTGTAAAATAAAGGCATTATATTTGTTTTCTTTGCATGCATAAAATAGTCTTGTAGCTTCATAATGTTACGGTTGTACCACTGATGGTTGATTCAGACGATGTCTTTCATACTTTCATAGACCTCGACAGAGTTCGTTACGTGGCAGTCAATGGGATAGTCTACTGTATCTTAAATTGTGTTCTGAAGATAAACAAAGGTTTTACAGGTGTGGAAAGACATGCGGGTGAGCGATTAATAGGGCTGGGTGATGTATAATTGTTTTTTTTTTTTATCGATATCTCAATATCATCAACATTTAAGATATTTGATAGACATCTCTCATCTCTGTATTTGCTTTTTTCTACAAATCAATAAAATCTGGACTCATACATGGTTTATTTTACATCATCTAGTGTGCTGATTTATTATAGGATTTAAATATGTATGCACTCTCTCTGTCTATGATATGAAAACTGGTAAAACAAATGAAAAATACTGTAACGGTGAAATTTCTAATAGTATTTCCAAATTGCAATATCCTATGTTTCTCTATAACAGCAGTTGAGTAAGTGCATTTACTCAGTTATCACAATCGCAAACAATACGGTCGAGATCTCATGACAGCTGAGTGACACTTTCATTTTGATCACTAAACTTCAGCTTGCTTGTTGGTGTTTTCAGATCATTGTTGGCAGCACTTCTGCAATGACGAGTGAGCGGCAGGCAGAAAAAGTATTCTTACAACAGTGAAGCACTGATTTGGGGATCTGATCACTGATATCTGGCAACCGCACTCATGAAAGCTTGTGTAGGAGAGGTCTGTAGAGCAATTCGCAATGACATTTTGTCTCCTTTTTTGATGAAAATATGATGAGTGTTTTTTCAGAGTGGCATTGGATTTTCAGTACATTCATTTGGAAAATTGTGCTTGAATTTATGATATTTTCAAATTTCACATTGTCATCAAAATTATTGTAATATTATTGCTAATATCACCCACCCCTAGTGATTAATGACTAAATTAGAATTTTAGGGTGGAATAACCCTTTAAATAATCAATACTATGCCACAAATTCTGTCGACTGAGCTCAATTTGCACTGAACAAAGAACATTCCTTAAAGATGCCCACCTTGTAGACAATGAGTTCGTGTTTTCCATCTGGAAGCGTGGTGCCATTCGACTTCATCAGGCGAACAAAAGCCATGCCAAAAGGCTTTTCAGACTTATCTCTAGCTACAGAAACACAAACACACAGATATTCAACTTGAAAACAAGCCTGAATATACAATGGCGCAGAGGCTCTCAACCTGGGGTCAGCAAAAATGCTAATGGAGTCAAGTGAGATCTGTATGAACTCCAGCTTATATATTCTTTATTGATAAAAAAGAAAAAAGAAATTCAAGCATAATTTTTTGCCCTATGTTGGACCCACAAACAAAATATGCTGTTTTTTTGTGCATAAAATACAAACATGACCCACATGCAAAGGTTAAGAACCCCTGCAGAAATACTTTCAGGAAACACAAAAGAGGACAGATATTATAGTCCGGTGTCTATACACAGCTTTAGCTACTTAAAAGGTTTGTTCAACCAAAAATGAAAATTCTGTCATTAATTACTCATCCTCTTGTTGTTCCAAACCCATAAGACCTTTGTTCATCTTCAAAACACAAATTAAGATATTTTTGATGATACGAGAGAGCCATCTGACCATCAATGATCCCAGATCCAGAAACTTAAAAACAACATTAAAAAGCCCATGTGACATCAGTGGATCAACTACAGTTGAGTGATGCTAGGAGGAAACTCCACCATTCCTCCACCATTTTATAGAGCATTACTGCGTAAGGTTTTTTTCTAGCCACTGATGGACTGTTTTACCAATGTTTTTGCTATGTTTCTGGATCTGGATCATTTCAGCTGTGTTGCTGTCTATGGAGGGACAGATGGCTCTCTGATATCATCAAAAATATCTTAATTTAGGTTCTGAAGATGAAGATGTTTTACGGGTTTACAAAATTTTCATTTTTGGGTGAACTTACCATTTAAGTGCAATCTACTATAATGTTTTGCAAACATCTTTATGAGACTCACAATCTTGAGAAGATCTGTGTCTAAAGGTGAGTCTCAGATGACATCGACATACATCCTCAATGGGAATGGCCACCTGATAGACAGAGGAGAATGAGTTAAAATAAACCCTGGTGTACTGTAGCTCTTAAGTCTCTTTCACATCGAGGGCATCAATGCACCTCTTAGCACAAGCATCAGGACCTTGACATGAAAAACACAGAAAGTGGTTTTCCTGCTAGGCAGCATAAAAGCAGGAGGTGTACACAGAGAAAATAGCAGAACCAATGGAACATCTTTGAGCTTAAAACAAGACAGTATTCTGGTGATTACTTTAACGGATCACAGAAAGAAAGAAAAAAAGAGAGCATACCCTCTCTGATATTATGCATTTCATACTGTCATGCAACTTCAGTTGCACAACTAACACCAGACTGTCTCATATTTGCTGAATGAAATCCAGTAAGTGTTAATTTACTAATTTCAGGGTGCAGATTCTAAATGAAAATAGTGACGGGTTTGATCAATACATCACACTTTCTCTTGAAATATGCATTTTGTAAAATTAAGCCTATGTCATACACTGGAATGCCACAATCGCATGAACATATATACAATATTTAGAAGGAGCTACAGCTTATAAACATTTAAATATGGATTTTCTTACATAAGTGTATAACTTTGCTAAATGAGTAAAGCTGTGTGGAGTACTTTTTATGATGGATGGACTTTTTTGGGCTTTAAAATCTTGACCCCTATTCACTGGCATTATAAAGCTTTTTTGAAAGTAAGTCCAATTGTATTTGTCTTACAGACGAAAGTATATACACCTAGGATGGCTTGAGGGTTGGTAAATACATGTAAATTTCTGGGTGAAATTTGCTTTTTTCCTTCAAGTGCATTTAAGATGCATGTATATTTTTGAACTTACTGTATAATTGTTGAACTTTGAGTAATAGGTTACAGCACTTGACTTGCAAGCTACATAATACAGGGCTGCACTGATTGACACTTTGCATTAGACAAGGCTGGCGTGATTCATATGAAAGAGACTTTAGCTTAAAAAGATCAAAAACCTAAACCCAGACGTCCTTGCTTTTGTTTTTGTCCTGTGTCTGTACCTTAACTGTCTCATTCCAGCAGGGCTGCTTGACTTGATAGTAGATGACAGACTTGTATTCAGTGATCCCTTCATAACCAGCTCCAGAAAATATGGCTTTCTGAAGAGAAAACGAGAATGTGGGAAAAAAAAAAGCAGTTTCTCTTTTCTTGTACAGTAAGTGGTTTGCAGTAGTAAAAGTTCAACGTTAACAAGACCACAAGTTGGCGGTACACTGCTTGAGTTAAAGGAAACCGTGTTGCATAACGTGCAGCATATAAAACAACAACAAGACTGAAAGACAAGCTTGAATCTCTTAAAAGAAAGGGAGATCTTTTTAGGAAAGCATTTTTGGAACCAGTTCCCTTTGTTCTTCCATGTTCGCGAGTGTAAACAGGATACGCTTATATGTGCATTATATCTCGAAATAGAATTTGGCAAAAACAGTGCTGTAAAAAGCTTTCTGTGCCGTGTGTTTGGACATTTAAAGACAGCAACCGTTTCATAAAGGAGAAAGATCTGCAAGCTGTTTTTATGCCAGCAACAGTTCTGCTGTCAAAACACGGAGACAAAGGGGGTGGATCAGCACCGCATGCTAAATAGCTAAAGTGAAAACTGTTAGTCAACATAAACGAGAAGAAGGGAGGACAATGGAAAGAGAAAGAGAGTGTTTTATTCATATTAAAATGACCTTGGTGGTATTTCTTAAAAAGGGAAATACCATGTCATTTGGTATGCTTGCAAATTACTGACGCAAAAGATATGTAACTGAAGCATTTATACTACATTTATATTAAATCAGGACAAGCTACAAGAAAGTACGCTTTATTAGGAAATCGTGTGGGAATCTCCTTACTGCACCCAGATGTTAATGTTAGCTAATATTTTATGTTACGGGGTTTCTGTACCTCCATGGGATTTCCTTCTTCATCCAGCACGCTCATTATAACTTCTACATTTTTGGGGGTTTTCTTCTTGCCACGATCAAATTCTCCTTGTAGCAGCGTAACATATATATCATTCCTTACATAACCTGTAGAGACATGATCGTTGCATTAACTTGAGATAGATATAAGATATATCTTCTTTAACTGACTAGAAGACTGACTAGTAATGGTCATTAGAGGGACAGGATGATAAGACAACTGCAAACAGATTCACTAAAGAGGGTCGTTAGGGGTCAGAAAAACTTTGATAGCACTGCTATTAGGACGAAAGTGCTACTAATTGAAAAATGTGCAGACCCACCTGGCAGGATAATTTCAGGAAAGCCCATTTTCCTGACTACAGCTGTCGTGCGATCCACAAAATGGGGGTAATCTTTTTGAACCTGAAACACATCTCCAGGAAGCAGCTTTAGGGTCACAAACAAACCTGAGAACAAAAACATGCCGTTATAAGGTCAGAGGGGTTTCGTCAGTCAACAAACTCCAGCCCTGAGGGAACAGAACCTCTCAACACAAAGTAAATCCCTTCGAAATCAATCACCAAAAGATGAAATTGAAAAATATAAAAGAAATTACAAATAAAAATTAAAAGCACATATTTAAAAAGTGGAAAATAAAGACATTGAATGCATTTAGTTTCAACTCGATATACAAAAAAAAAATTATAAACTAAATTAAATTATAAACTAAAACAAAATTTTGTCTGAATATAGCATTCTCACTTTAAATGACTTTTTTAAATAGTGGCTAAGCGATACATATATATATA
>JAUMHI010000046.1:1928401-1940483 GCA_032359435.1 Enteromius unitaeniatus
ATAAAGAATAATTATAAAATAATTTAAAAGTTCATTTTTTATTTAAATTCAACTGCACTAATGTTCATGCAAAAATGCATTTCCATGGCTGATTTAGCAATGAGTTTTTTTAGGATTTTCTAGGAATATTACATTAATTAAATATTGAAGTTGACCCAAAATGTGACCAAAAAAATGTATTTCATACACTCTTTAATTGGTCAGGTTGGTACAGTTATAATCACTATTGACAGCTATAGTAATCTTACCAATTCAATAAAGAGAGAAAGTGGCAATTTAAAAAAAAAAAACAGAATTTTAAAAACAAAATGATTCACAGCTGAAATCTTCACATCTCATTTTGTCTCTATGCAAATCAGTTTATATCAAAGTGATCCTGTTTTCATTCTCTCAAATTTTCCAAATGTTTGACTTTCAAGCAACAACTGAGAAACACTATTCTTCACTTTTCTTCCCAGAAACAAGAGCAAAGATGAATTTTTTGCCCTATTGGTCTGGAGTTACCCTGTCCTTTGTGGTTGACCTCACGCGTTGCGATGACCTTGTTGAAGACGGCAACGAGTGGCTCATTCTCGCCAATGACACGAGACGGGATGAGAGGAGACATGATTAGCTGTCTCTGACGGATGTACGTTTCCATGGCAATCCTAGAAAAAGTTATTCCAAGAGGAGAAGGACAAAATGAAAGAAAAAAGCTATAAAACACAGCCTAGGGGTAACAGTGTATGATGGACTCTGCCAAAAATAAACAATAATGCATGAAAAGAACAAAAAAAATATGGAAACAGAAACTACAATCATGCAAATAAGGGATGTTGTAATCTCATAAAGGACACACTCACTGTTGAAACGGGATGAAGTACTGCTTATCATCATCATCAATTTTCCCATGGGCAATATCTGTGATATCCATGACTGCAGACACAAAGAAACATGAGGCTAGTGCTGATCCGAACTACAGATACATTACATTTAATTACTGCATTCAATACTGTTTGCATTCCCTTAGAGGGAGCGCAAAAAACTCACACATTTTCTAAGTATTTGTTTTCAGATGTATTTAAAGGCGAGACCTGGGGTACAAATTGTTCATTTTGTCTTCCTACAATTCTTAGAATGTGTTTCAGTGTTGATAAGAGATTAATTTTAAGTCTATAGGAACCTCAATATCAGCTTTTGATTTGGAAGCCGGTATACTAAATGAGGAACCAACAACATAACGTAACATTATTAAATTAAGAACAACAGCATATTTTCTGTGAAAATGCTTGCTAACAATTAGTGCTTTTGTTCAGAATTCATAGAACACTAACCCTAAACTGAAAATTTGCTTTACATTAACTGCCCTTCGGGCCTTCATATATATATAGATGAGTTTGAGAAATGTAGCATTACATCATTTGCTCACTAATGGATCCTCTGAAGTGAATGGGTGCCATGAGAATTATAGTCCAAACAGCTGATAAAAACATCACAATAATCTACAAGCAGTCCACATGACTATTTAATCAATTAACACGTGTGAAGTGAAAAGATGAATGTTTATAAGAGACCATTCCATCACTATGACATTTAATTTTATGTCAGGCTGCTACTTTCTGAGTAAAAGTATCCATAATATTGCCTTCTCCAATGAAAAAGCTGCCTCAGAAGACAAATGTTCATAGATCAAGCACTGTTTGCAAATAAAAACAGTACACAACATTTCTAGAGAAATATGTCAGAGGGTCTTTTTCACTAGAGGGAGTGTTATTATTGATCATAGGTTATCCACTATTTTAGCCAGAAGTGATTGTTTAAAGCTAAAATTCACTGCTGAAGATCTATTGGAGAGAAAGTGATGTTTTGCTACATTTCTCCAAATCTGTTCTGATGAAGACAAACTCATCTACATCTTGGATGGCCTGAGCAAATCTTCAGCAACTTTTTATATTTAGGTCAACTATTCCTAAAGTGCACTTATCCCAGTGAATGCAAGTCCTCTAGCACTTACAAACATGAACAATGGAAAGACACACTCACAACGAGGAAAATCAGGTGTTGTCTGTGCTATGGTTTAAGAAAGTCACAGGCTGAACATGATGCAACATGCTTAAGGTAAAAATGGCTTTTTTCATGAGAAGGGAAAAAAAATGCAATGCAGGCGTTCGACTTGACGTTATTGCATAAAGTGACTCAGCAGCAAAAAAGGGTCAAAACACTTGACACAACACCCTCACAACTATTTTCAGCAAAGGCAGGTCGCCTGTAGGTTTTGATACAGACATCTATTGCCAATGTCAGCATTTCATTTGACATTTTGGAGTTCAACCAAAAAGGAAAGAAACAAGAGTAACATTTACTCTTTCATCTATTCGTAAGACTAACACCATAAGATATAAAAACGCTATGTGCACCTGATAGGGAAAACCTTTTCAACAGTTACAATGTCAGGTAGTGCTGAAAGTGACAAAAAGTGCTGTTATCAAAACACTAAAGCAGCAGCATGGTGTGATTCTCTTTATGCAATTAAACCTTTGAGCACACACACGTCACTTGTAATTACCACACAAAATGAAGTTGACTCATTCTTCAAGTTCGAGAAAACAGATGAAAAACGCCCTTCGAGTAATGCAGCCAAGACAGCTGAACAGCTTAAAAGCAGAAACGTCTGTGGTGTTGCTCTTAAAGCACTTACATGCATTCGTCAGTACAACAAAATGTGTGTTATTTGAGCTGTAAAGCTGTCTGAATTGTTATTTTGTGGTGGAAGAGCTTGCAGAAAATATACATTCAGTCAATTCAAGTTTGTTTTTTCAGAACAGATGTGGGGAAATGTAGCATGAATGGGTGCCGTCAGAAAGAGAGTCCAAACAGCTGATTAAAACATTACAATAATCCACACCACTACAGTCCAGCAATTAATGTCTTTTGAAGTGAAAACTCATGTTTGTCTTAAACTATTCCATCATTAAGAGTTTTTTTTAATGTAGCTTCTGGCTAAAATATAAGGTTGAAAAAGCATGAAAAACTGATTAAATCTCTTATGACAACCTGCAGAGTAACCTTTTATCAAGGCTAAAAAAAAAAAAGAGTGCAACGCTGCACACAAGAGTTAAACTAGTGTTTTTAAGTGGAGTAAATATATTTTACACACGTTTTGTGTGCATTTGAACAATCAGTGTACATTTACTTTCACTGTTTCTAGTGAAATGTTTTATATCTTACTCTTCGATCATCCTAAAACTAAATGCATTTCTAGTTCCTGTGGTGAGAACACACAAGTAGTAGGTGCATTTTCACCAATAGTTCGAATAGTAGGAACTATTAAAATGTCCCTTCTGTGCAAAAGCCCTTTCATACTGCTTTATTCAGTGCAAACATTTGAAGAAGAGATAAATATTCACCCAGCACTGTTTGCAAACAAAAAACATCCAAAACGGTCCCAAACAAACACAGATTTTGATGTGAGAGGACAACAGGGGATACATTTAAGTTTCACTGGAGGAAGCATTTTTATGGATTATGGACTCATATTTTAGCCAGAAGAAAAGTTTTCAAGTTGACGTCCTTTAATGATGGACTTGTTTTCTGCAAACTTGCAGCTGTTTGGACTCTCATTCTGACGGCACCCATTCACTGCAGAGGATCCATTGGTGAAGTGATTTCTCAGAATCTGTTCAGACGAAAAATAATCTTAAATGGCCTGAGGGGAGAGTAAATATTCAGCTATTTTTATTACGAGTGAACTTTTTCTTTAACTAGAACTACCTGTCTAACTAATGGCAAACAGAGTGTTTAGAAAATCTGCTTGAAAACTCTAAGCTAGTGGCACAAATTGACTTGACCTTTATGGTTGGTTGATTGGTGTTTCTAAACAACTGACAAATATGAAGTGTGAAACAAGGAGAGCAACTAAGAAATCTCTGGAGCTTCTACAAATACACCATCTATTAATTATTAATAGGAATCTGTGTGTAAGCCCAGAACCTGCTACTCCAAAGGGTCTCCTCAGTCCTCCTGTGTGTTTCTTTCCCTCCTTCAGCTCCATGCAGCCCACACGGATGATCTGACACACCAGGAAGAGACGCTGTCTGATGAGGTCACTGCTGCTAAGATCCTAACACCGAGACGCCACAGAAAAAGAACAGCAAGAAGCACTTAAAACGGTTTCATTAGCACAAAGAATAATATCCAGTGCTTCTCATTTTTAGATCTGCCATTCAAACGTTTGGGGTCAAAACCTTTTTAAGTACTTTTATTCAGTAAGGACATTTTAAATTGACCAAAAGTGATTGTAAAAGATTTTTTATTTAGAATAAAAGCTGTTCTTTTGATCTTTCTATTCATCAAAAAATTCAGAAAAAAGCATATTAAATGATTTTGGATGAGGGTCATTTGACACTGAAGACTGGAGTGATGACGCTGGAAATTCAGCTTTGTATCACACCAATAAAGTACATTTTTTAAATATTCAAATAGAAACTAGTATTTTTAAATTGTATTATTATTTCACAATTTCTTTTCATTTAACAAAATGCAGCCTTGCTGTTCTTCAGAAGTCTTACTGACTCCAAATTGTTGAACAGTGGTACAAAGGACTATAAAACCTAAGAAAGAGTATTCTTTTGATCTTTCTTACCGTGAAGAGTGCAGGAAGGTTGTTGAGTTTTTCGATCTCTTTCGGCATGCCTGTGCTGTCCCACCGTACCAGGAAGTTTTCACTTATAGGACAAGACAAAATGTGTCACAAAAACGACTTTTTCTCCACTGAAGCCGACACAAGCTCACTAGAGACTCGCTGTGATACACTGCTCAAAAAAATAAAGGGAACACTTAAACAACACAATGTAACTCCAAGCCAATCACACTTCTGTGAAATCTAACTGCCCACTTAGATGAAAGCAGGTGCATGCTGAGCACATGTGACAGACGTGACAGAGTCTGGAGACGCCGTGGAGAACGTTCTGCTGCCTGCTTTCATCTGTGAAGAGCACAGGACGCCAGTGGTGAATTTGCCAGTCTTTGTGTTCTCTGGCAAATGCCAAACGTCCTGCACGCTGTTGGGGGGTAAGCACAACCCCCACCTGTGGACGTCGGGCCTTCATACCACCCTCATGGAGTCTGCTTCTGACCGTTTGAGCAGACACATGCACATTTGTGGCCTGCTGGAGGTCATTTTGCAGGGCTCTGGCAGTGCTCCTCCTATTCCTCCTTGCACAAAGGCAGAGGTAGCGGTCCAGCTGCTGGGTTGTTGCCCTCCTACAGCCTCCTCCACGTCTCCTGATGTACTGGCCTGTCTCCTGGTAGCGCCTCCATGCTCTGGACACTACGCTGACAGACACAGCAAACCTTCGTGCCACAGCTCGCATTGATGTGCCATCATGGATGAGCTGCACTACCTGAGCCAATTGTGTGGATTGTAGACTTGTCTCATGCTACCACTAGAGTAAAAGCACTACCAGCATTCAAAAGTGACCAAAACATCAGCCAGTTTTGATTGTGAATCAGTGTTGCTTCCCAAGTGGGCAGTTTAATTTCACAGAAGTGTGACTGACTTGGAGTTGTTACATCGTGTTGTGTTCCCTTTATGGTTTTTGAGTAGTGTACATACTGGTGTACTTCAGCTTTCAAAGAAACACACATTCACATAGTTCAAGCACATCTTGTGAGGAACGCATATGTAGAGGGCATTCTATACATTTCTTTAAAAAATAAAATCTATTTAGAGAAGAAATGAGAATTAAAGAAAGAGACTGAATTACCTAATAAATTCAGATTTGTCAGGATCGTACAATGACATGAAGAGTTCCGCGTCCTCACCGATGTTGCATACAAAGTTTCTGAGATTTATTAGAAGGCTGTATGTGTGCACGCCGCTGAAGATGGTCTGACGCCGCTTCTCCAGGTTCTGAAGCCACATCGAAAAAGTAAGGAAACGTTCATTCATTTGAGACAATTAGTGCTCAGCTTGATTGAAGTTCTATAATACCTTTAAAAACTGAAACAGTGCTAAAACAATACTGCATGGCACTAACAATGCCAAGGTCATGGGTCGATTTGCAAAGAATTCTAAAAGCAATGAAAGCTGCTTTGAAAAAAAAAAAAGGGCCTACAAATGTATATTCAAATACAATTTTTTAACCTTCAAAAGCACTTGAGCGTAGTCAAAGTCTATGAGCGTAGTGTTAAATTATGGTGGAAAATGAATGTGTTGTGGAAAAAAATACGCTTTATATACAAATGAATAAGGATTTCAAAAGGATTTTGAGAAAAATTTGTCAAATGTAAAAATGTAAATATTTAGAAACCAAGGTTTTCACACCACACCAGTATCAGATCTTTCCTATTTTACTTTTAGTTTATTACTAATACTTTAAAAAAACATTATCTATTAAAATTTCTCTAAATGCAACGTGGCATAAAGAATATATTAGTCAGTTATTTTGTGATAACGTTTTAGTAGTGCAATAAAAGGTTAATATGTAAAGAAAAAATAATTAAATTAATATAAAAATATATATGCACACACACAAATAGTTAATAATAATAATTAGATATAGTTTGCATATTTACTAATTTTTAAAAAATGCACATTTTAAAACAGAACAGCTGAATAAGCAACCAGTATATGATTTTTTGCACCACTTTGGCTCAGTCAGCAATTCCATTTTTACACTGCAATTCGAAACCATGCATTTCTACATTCACCAGCTACCATTTTAATTTCTCAAAGCCAATTTGGCAATAGTGCTAATTCTGTACCTGGGCTTCAACGTGCAAAAAAAATAATTTTGACATATATTATATATAAATTACATTATATATAAACTCATATATATTTTGATATCGCACAGAGCAAAAACAAGTGTTTTACCTTCTCCTCCTGTATCCTCTCATCAATACTGTGTGATGCTGACTCATGAGCCCTAAACAGACTGACCGTGCTGGTGCGTTCAGGGTCTAATGTGTTTCCTGCTTCATCGCGCACCACTAAGTCAAGCCCCAGAATCCTATGCAACAGACACAGACACAATCTACAACACAAGAATACTAACACATCCCTAACATATTATTATAATCAACTGCATACTGTTTCAACGCATACCAGCAACTTAAATCTTATGCTTCACGGTATCAGTAAATCACATATTCAGACATTTGCGCCCCCTCAAATGAAAAGTTATTTAAATATCAGTTTGGTAAATCAACATGAGGAAGTACAGGAAGCCAAACCGCACCTGTTCCCATAATCGATTTTGGCTGTGACTTTCTTCTTGAGCTCCACAAGGTCATCGTTGGGAAGCGTGCCGGACACAATCTGCGAGCGGTACTCAATCAGGCTGTAGGCCATCTGCTGAACGTTCCGGAACAGCGTGGTCTTTTTGCTCTGGTGTGCAGACGAACAGGTGATTAAAACGATATCATGGCTTACAAAACACCACCGATGGGATTTGTCTTTGTTGAACAAACACATCGTGGGAAGCTCTGTGTTGAGCTGAACTCAAACAAACCGCAAAAAGGCGACACAGGTGGGTTCACATACCACATAAAGCTTGTGCCATATTTGTGTCCATTCTCGTAACGTAGTGCCCAGCTCCTGGACCAAGGGCAAATCTGTAGGTACGACAGTCTCTTGTTTCCTGTACATCAACAAAAGAGTAGAAGAAAAACATGATCTAATCAGGTTCTCAAAAATAAAAATGTCATTTGCAGCTCCTTAATCCTCAGAGACCCTAACACTGAAGCAGGCCTATTTGTCTTTAGGATATAGCTAGAATAACATTTAATTTGCATTGGGGGCTAATTTGCAAAATTGTAGCACTGGGCATTTAGAAGTATAATGTGAAAGTCTCAAATTCACAACATAATTCAGCATAATATGTAATATATTTCAACCAAATAATATATTTGTATAAAGATGGTCACAGAAAGCTCAGATGCTTCATTATTTGATGATATATATATATACACACACACACACACACACACACACATTTAATACCAATTAACTGTATGTATGTATATATGTATGTATATATATATATATATATATATATATATATATATATGAAAAGAAAAATAGTGTATGCTTTAAAAATAATAATAATAACAATAAAAAATACTTAAATGCCCTTATTAATCTAAGGCCTAAGTCCTGTCTATGACACCGGGCCTAGTTCAAATGAATTAACAATTCTTCTGTGTTTTATTAATCTTCATTAACGTTAACCTCAGCATTCACTAATATATTTTTAAGATCAAAAGTTACATTTTTTACATTAATTAACACAGCGATTCTAAATCCCAGTCCTCGCACCCCACCGCTCGGCAAATTTTGTATGTTTCTCTTGTCACTTCAGACTTTTGCTCTATTCTAACATATGTGCCCTGCGGAGTGGACATCACCAGATATTCCACTGTGATTCCAGTTCGAAGCGAACTTACACGTTCCATTCAAAGTGCATTGAAGTGTGCGAGACGTAATTTAAATCGTTTTCAATTATTAATTATCGTATTATTATTTACAGCACAAATCTGCTTTTTTTCTGCTCAGGGAGTAGGGGCCATGTCGATCGGAACACATGTCATGCACGGAGCTCTCTTCTAACGAGCTGGTTATCAGAATCAGGTGCTTTAACAAAGAGAGACATGCAAAATATGCAGAGCGGTGGGGTGCAAGAACTGGAACATTAAGAAAGATTAATAAATGCTGAAAAATAAATTATGCTCACTGTTAGTTCACGTTTTAATGAATGCATTAATTAATGGTAACAAATGAGAGCTTGCTGTGAGGGTTAACCAAATAGTTTTCAGTTAATAGGCTCTATTAAGTGAGAATGTAACATACTGCATAAACCTCAAAAAGCTAAGCTACAAGTACATTATATTAATCTTCTACATGACCCCAGAATATTCATACACCTCACTGACCTTCCAAACTAACTCAAAATGCATATTTAGAAGCCTACAGTGCAGTTACATTGACCTCTATATAAGATTTCCTAGTTAACTTCAGCACACCAATCAAACACTCCATAAACTTTCATTAGGCTGCACGAAAGTTATATGGATTCATTTATATATTATTTACTAAATATATTCAGTTCACATTTCTGCAACAAGCTGCCTCCTACTTCTAAAGATTAAAAATACATATATTTTTTGGAACTACATTAATTTTCAATCATTAAACATGTTGAGAAGTGAGTTGAAAAAATGTTCAGGTCAAACACATGCTTAGAAGACTGCTAAATTTGGTTCAAAACACTTAGCAAGTGTGTCTGCAACACAGTGACCATGTTGTGTGACTTTGGCATGCTGGAAGACTCAGGCTATATTTTCGTGCCAAATGTGTTGCTATGATACATTTCACAGCATTTTAACCCGTTTATGAATTATGCATCATTTAACTGCTATGAACAAGTGCTACAGTGAGTCTAAAACTACAAGCCAACGGCAGATGACTGTCACTGTGGTCTCCTCTGACAGCACACGCTTTAATTTGCCATTAATGAACTATAGAGCATAATTAACGTGATCTGCCTCTTACCCTGTTCCCTCAACTTTCGCGTCTTTCAGATGAATATAGTTGGCAGGGAAAATGCCCTTTGAAATAAGACAAAGAAGCATTTGTGAGAACCCACGCAATTCATTCCGCCTGCTGCAGAATGTCAGGTAATGATTAGATTGTCAGTTTATCTGTAGGATGATAATTATCCCAACACCTTTTGTGATTTCTGTCGTAGTGTGTATCCTCGGTACCACCCTGGGAGAAGGAAAAAAAAAAACAGAACTTTGAGACAGATGATGCAGATGCTGCTATATACAATTTATAAAATAGAATAAGGCAGATGTTCTGTTTGCTCAGACTTAGCAAAATAACTAGAGAAACTAGGATAGCTGTAAATAGCAAAACCAGGTTTTCCCTTCTTAAAAAGGATTTATTTAATTACAAAATTATGACATTTACAAGATGAATGCAAGCACTACAATGACATAATTAACAGCTAGAAACTGTGTTGATTTTAAGCTATGACTTACTGAGTTGAGTGCATGTAAATTAAATAATCATGACATTATGTGAATGTTAGCTGTTCAATTTAGATTGTGTGCAATTTGTGTGTTGAAGATAGAACAGAACAGCTAAAAAGTTTGCCAGAAAATATTAATTTAGCAAGTTCACGAGGAGACACGATTTTAATTAAATTTCCCACCATTCTCCTTCACAGTGCAAGAATGCTACAATACAAGTATGCACACATTTCTTGTTACTCATTTTGTTGCACAGGTGCTTAAATGTTTGCTGCCAGGTAGAAAAAAAAAAGAGAAAGGTGAAGTCATTGAATGGCAAATATCCTTCGAATGCACATCTCATAAATTCCTTCTCATAAAAGAAGTCCATTTCAGTTTTTCAGAGATGGACTGAAATGCTGAGATCAGATGATTGCATTCTTTTAAAGCTTCACATGGACAGCAAATTAAAAAAGTTTTAGCACAAAGCTTGATTGACAGGCGAGTAGGCGGTCCGTCACTGCTGAGACACATTTGCATTCAAACTATAAATGCAATCTAGTTTCATGCGTTTCATCCTACATTCAAGAGTTTGAGTGATCACAAAGCCTTTCTGGATGGTGTTTATGCTACCATTGAAAGGTTTGGGTTCAATAGGATTTTTTTTAAGATATTAACAATTTTATTAAATTGACCAAAAGTGACAGTAAAGACAGTTTCTGTGAAACGCTACAAAACATATTTAAATACATTTCTATTCATCACAGTACTATGGTTTATAAAAAAAATATTAAGCAGCAAAATTGCTTGAGCAACAAAAGTGAAAATATTAAAATTATTTCTAAGTGTCAGAGAAATGTCACATTTTTAAATAAATTCAAGTGCAAAACAGTTCTTTTTACCTATAATCTTTTTTTGCTTTTTATCAAATAAATTGAGACTTTTACATTTGTATTTAGCATTTCTGATTTTCCCACCAAAAAATTTTAATTCTTTCATTGTTACTAGAACCTCATGTGGCAAACCAATATTAATTGCTTTTTCTTTTCAATATTAATTTTTCTTTTTTTTTTAAATATTATTTCAATATTATTATTTTTTTCTAAATCTTTAAGGAAAAAAACTTAAAGTTTTTATTATTTTTTTTTTTTTAGGGTGAACTATCCCTTTTAAGACCAACTGTAAACAGAGCGTAAAGGTCAGAGAAAGGGTAATAAATTGCCATGGAGAACATTAACATTTATTTATAAATTTATAAAATTATAACTGGACTTTGAGTAAAATAAACTGTTACAAAGTGTCAATTATGAGCCTTTAAATCATGTAAGCAAATAAGGTGCTTAATTTGAATGTTGAAGGCCACATGTGAAGAACATTCACTCGGAGAGAACTCTGGGATACCCCAGATGTGTTCAGTGCGAGTGTGAACATGCTTTAAGAAAGTGTAGGTGGACGTGTCAAGACACGCTAGAACTTGACACTCACCTTCAAACGTCTCAAGTATGTGTACCGTGTCCCCCACCTGAAGACTCAGCTCTGGCTCTCCTCTGGCATCATAGTTATAGATAGCTGAAAATGAGACAAAAGAGTGTCATAGACTGCAGAGAGCAAAGAGAAACCAAAAAATAAAAACAACAAGGCTGCTGTCTGTCCTGTGAAAGAAGAAAAAATGACAGCGCACCAACTGTTGAACAAGTTCTTGAGTGGAAAGTTCTCAAGTTCTGCAGGGAAACAGCCACTTGACATGTCTGACGTCTATCGGCATGACTCAGATCTTCAAACTAACAGCCAAACGCAACCCAAACTCCCAATGCGATTACAATGAAAAAAGATAAAGCGAGTTGATTTTGCTCCGGAAAACAAGCCACAACGATGCGATGGTTCTGAATTTGGGGAGAAATTAAAACTTTACTGCAATTTTTCTAACAAAATTGTCATAAATAAATAAATCCAGTTTTACTGTGCCTTTTTGTAGAGCTGCACAATTTGATAAAATAATTATAATTATAATAATATACATGTATAATTAAAAAGCTATTTAAGAAAAATAAAATTAAAATAAATATATATATAATATATATATATATAT
>JAUMHI010000046.1:1952601-1979663 GCA_032359435.1 Enteromius unitaeniatus
GTCTAATGTTTATCAGTACATTACAGAAAATAATGAACTTTATCACAATATGCAAATTTTTTGAGAAGGACCTGTACAGTACTTCGACTAATGGCAGCAAAGTAAAAAGAAAATGAAGGTGCATGTGAAGCGCTTCTGATAAAGTGTGCCATCAGAGTGGAGTGAAAGCAAACGCTGCCTTTCTTCTGCTTGTAAAAGTACATGAAGCTTGTTCAGGTTTTGTGCAATCTGTTTCTTGTTTTAACAATTGTGAGAAACGAGAAGGAAAGAATGCAGGATGTCTTTACAAAATTAAAGGACATGCACACTTGAAATTCTCCTCTTCTCCAGGCCCCCCACCTCGCTTTTCCCTGCCACTAAACTGAATTGATCAGCAGTGCCGGGTACATCCAATCCATAAGTGCTTGCGTGACCGAGGCCGGTGCTTTCGGCCAGAGCAGCATCTTTCTGCTAAAACATCTCTGAAGTCAAAGGCTCAGCACTTCTACCTTAAATCTTGTCAAGGAAATGCAGTGTTTCTGGGCTTGGAAGTGCTGATGGGGTTGATCCAGTTCCATGGATGTGACCGCTTTATCTCTAACTCCTCCAAAAAGATGGCAACCTTCTGCTTTTGGAATCCGAAACTGGGATTGATTAGAATTGCAAATTCCATCCATTTATGAAATGACATTTACATTACGGAATGCTAAATTACATTGTTCAGTATTGATTCTCGTGTCTCTTTCCTCTGTCCCTGAGTCTCGTGTTTCTGTGCACTAAGTCAAGGGCAAATTCTCTCTATTTTTACATTTTCTGCCAAAGTGTGAGTTGCCATTACCCACATTGGCGCTAGCGATGCCATGCCAAGCCACATTTATTTATTTAGCTCTTTCCAGCTAACGGTACATTCCCAGAACTTCATTACTACGTGTTTAATTTACACGGTTCAGAGAACATTTAAAAGCAACGTTCCATAATGTTTGCAAAATGAATCATATATTTCTAGTGCTGTCATGCGATTAATCACACACAAAATAACAGTTTTGTTAATTATTTGCAATAATATATGTGTGTTTTCTGTGTGTATTTTATATATAAATATATACATAATAGAGAATATATTTGGAAAATATTTACATGTCTATATTTATATTCAAATAATTTATATTCTAAATAAATATATTTAATATATAGTCATAACATATTTTTCTGAAATATGTACATGCATGTGTTTACATAATAAATACACACAGCACAAACACACATACTGTATGTACCCAAAAGACTTTTATTTTGGATGCGATTACTCATTTGACAGCACTATAAATTTCAATACATTACATTTTTTAAATGTTTTTAATATGAACATTAACCAAATGTTAGAACACAAATCAGATTGATGTTAATAAACATGAAAAAAATTATGTTATGTTGTACAATAAATCAGTTATATAACAAATTCAGTTTCAGCTATATAAGTAGCTTCACAGAAGATTATAGTGTCATTGTTCAGATCAGTTTAGTTCAATTAATTTAGTTAATTAAGTTCAGTTCTATAACTGTCGATATTGCAAAGTTCAATTTTATCACATTTAATTCATTGTGTTACTAGGCACTGTTTTTCTTTGTAATTATTTGCAAAATTTACTAGCAATTATTGAGTGAACATTTTTGAAAGTTAATCCTACAAAAGAGTTTTTTATTATATACTGTACACTGCACACTAAAAGTTGGTGTAGATGCCATTTTTACTCAGAAAGTGCTAGTAATTCTAGTAAGTGCTAGTAATTTCACAAATAATTACACAGATTGACAAGTAACATTGAATTAAACATGACATTTTTAAGTATTAAAAAAAACTGAAATATTGTCAATATTGTCAATTCAAATTATAATTTAATATTCAATTTATTAATCTTAAATGGCTTCATGGTTGAAAGCAATGCAAAAAAGAAAAAATAAATAAAAAAATCACGTTGCAAAACTGTCCAATCTATTAATTAATAAAATAAAAGCATGCCTCTTTAAAAAGTCACATGACTGACGTCTCTAGCACAAACAGAGCAGAACAAATAATGCACCAAAGTAGATATTAAAGGAATACTTTCAATTGTTAAAGTATAAATTTTTCTACTATTTCAGTCTTAAAACTGCACATTTAACTCAATTAGCAAATCTGAGCATAAATGATTTTAAAATAAGCCCTGCACCGACATTTTTCAGTGCATTCTTGCTTATTAGACTAAAAAAAACATTGTAATTAAATCTAATCTCAATACATCTGTTTTAGCAGTTTGTGTGTGTTTATGCATCACAAGCTGATTCTGTGCTTTCATATTATTCTTCGTCAGCCCATTCCTAGCAGTAGCTCATTCTTACTTTAATGCATTTTACTGCTTTTAACACCACCCTATAAATTATGTCTTCATTCAGTGACATCCACTGTGCATTATTGAGCATTTCAGCACCCAAATCCGATGATACAAGAGCTTGGCAGAATACAGCAAATGAACCTAATGAACTGTAGTGTAGAGAGCCACGCCAACCCGCTCCGAAGCAGCATTGCAGCACAACTGGCTCAAATAAAGGCAGCAATTCATCAGCGGCCGTCTGAAGGTGTGTGTGGGGTGGTGTTGTGGGGTGTGGTCTGGGTGCAATGCAGTGCTGGACTGACCCACGTCACAAGTGGGACCACCTCTCCTCATCTGTAACGGCGCTTGCCAATATCGCACTGAGACAGAGAGGGAGAGAGAGGAGAAAAGCACTGCAGATTCTGGGTGTTGCCTTTCAGGTCCTGGATAGAGGGTAAAGGTCAGGTGACAGCTGGACAGCTGAACAGATTGCAGCATCTTTTTGCACAAAATGCATGGTAAATAATTCACATGCAACCCAAGGTTGTTCTGTTTTTACTGGTTACAGGTGTCCCGAAACAGCAGAGTAATGGATATGACAATGAAAGCTGGCACAGATATAGAGGTTGTTAATCATCTCAGTGGTCTTAGACGTAGTTCTCCTTGTGTGTGTGTGTGTGTGTGTGTGTGTGTGTGTGTGTGTGTGTTAGTGTCAGCCACACATGCATTTGTGGGAGATTTATATCCACTGCAGTAATAAAGTTACACTCGCTCTGTTCTTTGGCAGAAGCATTAAACACCTTATAAGAGCTCTGCAGCAGGACGAAATACAGTTTTACCTCCATCCCATGATACGTCTCATATGCACAAAATGACACTGCTCCTTATTCCTTGTGTGCTTTTTTCTGAAATGTGTATGTACAGTGATAAAACACGAGATTGCTTGTTTTTGTTATTAAATATTTGTGTGTATATTATTGAACCTGTGCACGTATTACTGGTGGAAGCAACATGAAAGCAACCCAACTAGGTACAAACGAATGCTTTCACATACATTCACAAAATATCCACGTTAGATCATTCATGACTGAATTAGGAAGCTTGAAGGAATAGCTCACCCAAAAATTCTGTCATCATACTTACATTTATACAGATTTGGTTAATTTTAGGTTATTATTAGCAGTATTACTTATTCAGCTTTGGATGTTTTAAAAAAATTAACCCTTATGATTTTGTGGTCCAGGGTCAAATATAAGTTATTGCATCAAGAGGGGGCGCTGTATACAAACAGGCTACAGACAGCCAGTGAGACGCAGAGGACAGACATAAAGAAAAAGATTCTCCTTAAAGGCTTGTCTCAAGGTCTGTTCGTTTAAAGAGTTATTTTATCACAGAAGATCATAAAAAAACACACAGAACATCTACATTAATGCTATCAGATCATGAGCTATTGATTGTGTCTCTTGTTAGTGATTTATTATTAGTGACAGTATAGTTCATTAGGTTGTGTTTGTATGGGTGAGAGTTAAAAAAATCAATATACAATGATCATCAGTGTTGGGGAAAGTTACTTTTTTAAAGTAATGCATTACAATATTGCATTACCCCTTAAAAAAGTAACTAATTACGTATATGGACAGAGCTTGAGGGTTTGTTTTTAATATAAGAAGTTCTGTTTATAGCAAATGTAAAAGCACACCAAAAAGTGTCACGAATAAACCTCAGGCTGAAGAAAAAGTTCATTCATATCTGTAAAGTAGAATACAGAAGAAAGTTCAATACTCTTCAGTAATAATAAAAAAAAGTTATTTTTTGCTTGTAAGAGTGGTTGAACTGGATCATCAAAGGTCAGCAGCAAAGACATTGGTTAATAAAATGAGATTAGATACATTCGTGTGATTTAATTCTTGCAGGTTTGCATCATATTCTAAGTTTATTTTAATTCATTTTGATGAATACTAAATCTGTTTTTGAGAGTGAAATGAATTAATGTTTATTAACATTTAGTCTCACACTATGCTCTGTATTTCTGATTTCTCTCAACATGGAGTCAGGAGACTTGTCAGTTAATAAATAAGAAAACAAAGCAACTGGCGTTATATTACTCTAAATATAAAAAGTAATGTGTTGCTTTACTAGTTACTTGGAAAAAGTAATATTACTTGTAACGTTACTTGTAATGGGTTACACCAACACTGATGATCATATCATGAAGAGTCACGTTTTACTCTGAAATAAAGTTAATTTTATAAAAACATAGGCTACTGCAACATTCAGAACTCCAAGTGTATTCTTTATAGCCTTTATTCAAACTATGCTGTAAAATATCTCATTTTAAATCTTAACTTCCTGATGTCAGACAAGTGAAATCATCATTAAACACATGACTGTCCACATCCCAATGAAACATCTTCAGTCTTCAAAAATATGGCTCATTCCACCCACTGTGCACAGCCATGCGATAAGGATGAAAAACGGCTGTCAACAGCAGAAAACCTTACAATAAGAGTAAATCTGTCAAACAGTGTGCTGCCTCTGCTCCAGATCATTTCAGTCTGAGAGCAACATTTCAAGAACATATTGTGAAGATGTGAAGCAGCTGTTTCTGAAGGACAGGGCAGTTAAAAACTATATTATATTTGACAGATAATTTACAGCCCTTGTCTTATCATAACAGCAGCAATATCAAGAGTTTGACTACTTTTGGTAAAATAAATAAACAAATACATAAAAATAAAATAAATGTCATCATTCAGGGTTATATATACTCTACGTGTGTTGGTGTAAGGCAATAGCACATACAGTTTGTACAGTAGCCTATAAAAACCATTACGCCTCAAATGCCTACGTGTGTGTGAACACGGTATGTATGTGTGTATATATATATATATATATCTCTATAGTTTTTTTTTTTTTTTTAAGAACACTAGCTCCTTGCATCCAGCACGTGCATCTTTTATTATGTTCCACGTATAATTTATTCTCATATTCTCTCTTGTTATTTATTCTATGAAAATTCTGGTTGCCTACATTATACAAAGCACATTTCCCCACGAGACTAATAAAATATGCAATAACCCACAGTGCTGGGCAGAACGGTCCTCACGAGGAAACAGTTTATTAAACAGGCTCAGTAATGTGCTGACGAAAATCTAAAAATTGCAGAAACTTTATACGAGTGTAAGGGGGGTATAAAATATCATTGGCTAAGTACAAAAACATTGCCGAGATAAACAAATGTGTATTTTGTAATGTTATCTTTCGTGCTCGGTGTGTATTCGGCGCAGTCGTGTGCTGCAGAGGGGCGGAGCTCGTGAATGTGTAGACGACCTGAAGGAAGACCGCTCGCGTGAGTCTGCAGGAAAAAACGGTGCTGTCAGGCGCTGCTGACGGGAGGCGAGAGATGCTGACGTCCGGGTGAGGACTCGTTCGGGTCTGAGGGAGAAATGCAGTTCTCAAATCACCACCTCACGAACACCCAAACCAAAAGAGACTCATGCAAACATCTTTCTAGTACCAGTAGCGCAGAAAACATCTCCCCGAACGCATTCCCGTTGGTTTGTGTTCCTCTGCGTGTCTCTGGCGCTGACTCAGCACCTCTGCAGCCCGCTATTGGCTCGCAGCCTGGGTCGAAGCACCCAAGAGCAAGAGCTTCTACTGTTCCACTGCGGCAGGCAATTCCCTATCTCCAAATCAACAGGACACATGAGACGGATGAGATGCTAGAGAGGATGCAGAAAAAGCTAGATCAACATACACGTCCCGCAATTTAACATTTGTCTGTATATACTATAATATTCTATTTCATGCTTGTGCATGTCATTTCATAGGCTAGCTGCATATTAATTCAGACATTACTTGAAATATGTGTAGGTCTACTTAAAAAAATAATAATAATAATAACATGCATCGTTGCATGCTTGCTGTTGTAGTCATTTTATTTTGAATACTTAGCCTATATTCAAACTAAACTTTAAATATTAATTTGTATGTATATATAAATATGATATAGTCTATGCTTCCATTATCCAAGAACGTGAATCTGGATGTGTGCACCACTGTCATTAGCAACTTTTCACTCTTGATTGTTAGGCTCATATTTTCTATTGATTATCTATCATTTGTATTGATCGAGTTCCTTTGCGAAAGCTTCTCGTAACCTCTGACATATGTGTCCTGTGTTTCCCATCATGCCTTACTATTGCCAGTATGTGTGCTGATTTTGCTCATCATGGTTATTATCTTGTTAAATTATTGAAGTGAATGGTAAACTATAGTTTTATTGGCTTAGTTTGATTATTATCATATATTAACTACACAGCATCTTTTTGTACCCTGCTAAACTTATCTTATCTTATCTTTACATTAGTATTCAAGATGCGTTTTAATCCTCTGGAAACTTCCTTATGAGAAACATTTTATTATTATTTTAGGAAGGCTCTTGGTCTTTTTATTATGTATTAGAGTGAAAGGACTCCCTTGTGATCTTTAAAATAAATTAGAAAACTTCTTATAACCTTGGTGCTTTGCTGCATTATTACAAATCCTCAGTACATCAGCTTGTGCATAGATTCAAGAGTGTTAGTGTAAAGCTAAATATTTTGTGATCAGTTAACTCATCTATATATCCATTTCTAGTAGTATATACACTTTACATATATATATATATATATATAATCATTACATGTAAAATTATTTGTCACACATGATATGACATGACATGAAAAGAAAAGATGTTTATTAACAACAATGACCAGTTAGAAAAAAATGAATGCGAAGCAAAAATTATTGGCGAAAAAAGTTTTAATGTGGTGGCTTGATCCAAAGGACATAACTATTTCAGGTCTTAAGGCAAGTTCTGCACAAGGCTTGGAAATATGTATTTTTTATTATTAAATGCTGATGGTGCAAATAAATATTTTGTACTCAAAACAGCATTTTAAAATATATTTTAATTTCACATAAAATCACATCAGATTTATAGAAAGTAATTGTTTTTGGTCATCAAATCAACATATTAGATTGATTTTCTGGAGGATCATAGGGTCGTCAGAACTTTGCATCACAGGAATAAATTCCAAATTAAATATATATTATATATACTATATTAAATGACAATCCAGCTCTTTTATAATATTTGACACTATTTTTGATTGAATAAAACAAAAAACATGACATATATTAATTTATCGCAAGCAAGTTTCACAGACATGAGTTTAATCACGTAGATAAACTAGATGAAGTAATCAGGCTGAGCATCAGTACTGAAAAAGAGAATAACATGCAGCCAGCGCACTAACAACATGCGAGTCGCTTTTCACAATGCAGAATTTCACTGCCTCTTGACTTCACCTGTTATACAATTTTAAAAGACTTCGACTATTTTGGGTCACTGTGGTGAGCTGCTGAGCGACCCAAAGTCCTCCACCCTTATCGATTTTCCAAGAGGAGGGTGCCTCTCCTGCCTCGTTGACAAAGTAAGCAAGGCGTATAAATACAGACAGAACTCAGCCATGCCCTCACCACACCATCTCTTCACAAGCGCCATTCACCATGGACATGATAGTGACCTCCCGAAGAAGGGCTTTGGAGACACGGACTATCCGCGCTCCGTCCTCCACTATGCGCTCTTGGGCTAAAAGCAGTCCTCTGTCTTTCAAGAGATCTACAAATGTGGCCGCATCCAGGACTGCGTACAGCCCCGCCGTGCTCGCGTCTCCGGAAGGCTTCGAGCTGAGCGCCGCGCTCAACGGAGATCCGGTGCGCAGTAACGAGAAGGAGCAGCTCCAGGGGCTCAACGACCGATTCGCCAGCTACATCGACAAGGTTCGCTTCCTCGAGGACCAAAACAAGCAGCTGGAGGCAGAGATCCAAGCGCTGAAGCAGCAGAACTTTTCGCAGTCCCTGCAAAGCGATGCGTACGACCGCGAGCTCCAAGACCTGCGCTGCGCCCTGGAGCAGCTCCACAAGGACAAGGCGCAGATGCTGCTCGACACGGACCACATGGATGAGGATATGCAGCGGCTCCGGGAGCGCTACGAAGATGAAGCCCGGCTCAAGGAGCACATGGAGGCTGCCATCCGGGGCATGAAGAAAGACAAGGATGACTCGCTTCTGATGAAGCATGAGCTGGAAAGGAAGGTCCAGGTGCTCGTGGACGAAATGGACTTCTTGCGGCAGAACCACGAGGAGGAGATCAGCGAGCTTCTGGCTCAGCTTCAAGCCGCGGAGGTGCCGGTAGTGGAGATGAGGGACCTCCAGAAGACCGACATTACCTCTGCGCTCCGGGAGATCCGCGCGCAACTGGACGGGCTCTCCTCCAAGAACCTCCAGCAGGCTGAAGAGGTGTTCAAGTGCCGCTATGCCATGCTGACGGACGCCGCGGAACACAACAAGGATGCTATGAAGTCCATACGGGACGAGATCGCAGACTACCGCCGTCAGATCCAAGCCAAGAACGTTGAGCTCGAGGCGCTTCGTGGCACCAAAGATTCTTTGGAAAGGCAGCTGCATGATATCGAAGACCGCCACAACACCGATGTTGGCAGTTATCAGGTCAGTTTATTAAAAACAAAAAGTTTAACTCAAAACTTTAAATGTTTAAATATTAAAATAATTAACAAATACAAAAAAAGTATATTATATGATTTATGCATAGTTTTATTAAAAAAAATATATTACCTTCAATATCTGAATTCGAAAGAGTTCTCGGTGTTTTATGATTTGTATCAGATCTGGAAAAAAAACTCAAAACCGAAATGCACTAGGTGTAAACAACTACAGTCGCGCGTTGCGCAAGCATTTGGACTAATGGCTTTCGGACGCTTTTACGCAATTTTTGATTTGATAATGTTTTGTTCTTAGTGTGCGTTTATTTGCTAATTCAAAGGCATATGGCTGTGTTGCAAAATATAGAATGGCCAAAATGCTGCACACTAGGGTTTGAACCGCAGCCATTATTTCACAGGTGGTTTGCGCACTGCCTGCGTAATCATGCGCAACGAGCAGTGCGCATACTTTTTACTAGCGCTGCAGGATTTCAGTGGGCTGTTGGGGTAGTTTGAACCAGATACAGTATAATATATAAATCAAATGCTATGTTGAGTACTAAGATAACATTTACCCCTAATGACAAAGTTTATAAATTAAGTTGTTTATTAAAAGATTTTTTTAGTCAATACTTAGTAATTTCTTGTTTCATTTTAAGTGCACCCTATTAAACTTGTGGATTTATTGCATCTGCTTCAACAGGAAATGATTCACCAACTGGAAAATGATCTGAAGGGAACAAAATGGGAAATGGCTCGTCATCTTCGGGAATATCAAGATTTGCTTAATGTCAAGATGGCACTGGATGCTGAAATAGCAGCTTACAGGTAGAGTCGGATTCCTTTTTGCTCTATTGCATCTCACTGATTAGATTAATGATGATTTTCTCTCTCAAATGTAGGAAACTGCTGGAGGGTGAGGAGACACGCTTCCGCACCGTCTCCGGAAGTATCTCAAGCCCTGTGTTTGCCTACAGCCAGCCTAAAACCTCTAAGGTCAAACATAAAATAGTGGAGGAGATCATCGAGGAGACCAAGGGAGAGAGCGACCTCGATGATGATCTGGCAGATGTGGCTAAAGAAGTGGCAGAAGAAGCTGCTGAGGGTGAAGAGGAGGAAGAGATTGTCGCAGCCAGTGAGGCCAAAATGAGTTCTGCTGCTCCTGAGGCTGAAGAAGAGGAAGAGGCAGGAGAAGAGGAAGAGACAGCAGAAGAGGAAGAAGCTGCTGAAGAGGAAGAGAAAGAAGAGGAAGAGGAAGAAGAAGAGGGGGAAGACGCAGAAGAAGGTGAGGAGGAAGAGGAACAAAGAGTGGAAGTGATTGAGGAGACAGAACTGAGCGGTGATAAATCTCCAACAACAGAGAAAGAAGGCAGCGAGAAGGACGAAGAAGGAAAGGAAGAGGAGGAGGAGGAAGGTGGTGAAGAACAAAAGGCAGAAAGCAAGGAAGAAACCAAAGATGAGGAGGAGGAGGAGGAGAAAGAAGAAGCCGATGAAAAAGATGATGAGAAAGACGAGACCAAATCCGAAGGAAATGAAGAGAAGAAAAACGAGTCTGGAGGAGAGGAAACCAAAGCAGAGTCAGAGAAGAGTGACCAAAAAAAGAGTGATTCAGAAGAAGATAACAAGAAGTCACCAGAAAAGGAGAAACCAGAAAATCCAGTAGAAGAAAAGCAGCAAGAAAAAGAAGAAGTTGTTCCCAACGGAGAACAGACGATCCCGGCCAAAGAAGACGCCAGTCCAAAAGAAGAGGTTCAAACCAGAACGGTAGAGACCATCACCAACGGAGACAAGGAGGGCAAAGCTGACACAGAGAAAGAGAAGAAGTCTGAGGAAAAGCCTCAGGACAAAAAGAAAGTCGCCAAGAAGGTGGAGAAAGTCAGCCCGCAGCCAAAGAAGGAGATCAAAGGAAAAGACTGATGCAAATGACTCTGACAGGGAATTAGTTATAACCAATTGTTAGAAATAATTCTATTTGATGCAAATGGCATTTGATGCAGCTAGCAAAAATAATTGCATGCGTGGTTATGATTGACTTGCATGTGTGATCTGGAGGGATGTACTGAGCCATGCTGAGACAGAAACTATAGCGCGTTTGAATTCAAGTGCAAGTACATTTATGCTGCTAATGACCGGAACGATGAGAGATTTTACACGAATGTGAAGTTCTTCAGCAGTTGTTTGGCAATAATGGTGCTATCATATCATCACTCGCAGGCGCACTTTGAGCTGTAACTCAACATTTCATTATTTAAAATGACACGATGTCTTTCTAGTATACTTCTTGCCTTAAGACATAATGCACTGACTCAGTGATAAAACACAGCTGTTAACAATGATACTGTGAAAGCTACTGTAAAGGTGCTGCTCTTTGCAATATCACCTCAATCAATAAAAGCTCATCGAGTCCTTACAAATCTCCTAGTGTGTTTGAATGTTTTTCAAATGTTTTCCAATTAGGTCTCTTAAATACTGTGAAAACAGTGAAATATTATTGCAACTTAAAGTAAAAGTTTCCAATTAAAATCTTTTTCAAATATAATTCATTCCTGTGATTCAAATCTGAATTTTCAGCATCATGATCATTAAATTTATTTGAAATCGAAATTTGGAACATTATAAATGTTTTTTTGTTTTTTTTTTATCAATTCAGTGCACCCATGCTGGATAAAAGTATTAATTTCACTTTATAGAAGGAAACAGCACAAAGATGATCACAAAAAGTAGTTCTGTCAAATGATTAATCACAAATCCAAAATAAAAGGTTTTGTTTGCATAATATGTATCTATATATATATATATATATATATATATATATAGTATATACTGTATACATAAATACAGCATGCATTTTGTATTATATTTGTATAATTTATTTTAAAAAAAAAATCTTAAATTTGCATGTGTAATTATATGTACATGATAAATATACACAGAACACATACATATATTATGCAAATAAAAACTTTTATTTAGCAATAAAAAGCTACCTAGGTAGAAAAAAAAGTAATTTCATTTGTAAAGAAACCTCAACCTTCATATTTTGTCACACAAAGTTACCATTGCAGCCCACAATTTCCAAAGTTGCTCATCTTGCTGCTTTCATAAAATGCTTCCTGCAAAATAAAATTATAAAGATCTCAAATTTCATTTAAAAGGGTTTTCCTTCCATTAGAAGATGGCATCCTTTACATGTAAGCTAAGATTAATAGTTGGCTATAAAACCTTATTTTTTTTCTATGTGGGTAAATGCAAAGAATGATAGCTAGACCGAAAAGTATGCATGACTAATCTCACAAATGTTTCATCATGACATGGACATTAATCACATTTTTCTTCTCAAACGAGACCAGTCTCGATTAGTGTGACTAGACATCAGTGTGTAGCTCTCAATTAGGATAATGGAGAACATGTGCTGCTCTGGCTCATTAGAGCTTCAGCCAAGTGCTCGGGAGCATCAGGTAACTGAATTTGTTGCTGAAGGGGCAGTAATTGGATTTGCATGCTTAAAAACACTAATTCTGAAATGCAAACATTACATCAATGCATGTTTGTGCTGATCACCGGGTCTGGCTTGGAATCACAATGCGACAGGGCATTTGGCCGACACACTTAATGCACAACGGTTATAGTTTATGGATGAATTCCAATAGGGTTCAACTTTCCGGTTCAGATTTTTACCATTCTGCTCATGTGTACGTGCCTGGTTGTGGGAATCTGAAACTGAGCTCTCTGTGGATTCTGCTCTGTGCTGTTCAAGTGCTGAATGCACACAAAATAGTCACATGACATCACTCTAGTGAATCACTTTAGCTGAGCTCTGAGGATTTCTTGCATTATATTGATTACAGCTGTCATGAATAAATCATTAATGCACAGCTGTACTGGAGTTGATGGCTGCACACAGATTTAGTGGATTTTTTTAGTGAACCTGATTGAGAACAGGGGCAGTATCTCTGCAGTATGCAATATATATATTGTGTGCATTATGCACATTTTCTTTATACCTTGAATTTTTGGATTGCCTGAAATGTGCAGCAAGCACATGGTATACTGCATCTCACAATGCATTGTGCTTAAACTTTCATTTCCGGCATTACAAATGCAATAATTCCCCCTAACATGACAATTTGACTGACAATTTCTTCACCCTTGGGCCATCAAAGATATAAAGTTCGTTTGGAGAAATGCTGCATTGCATCATTCACTCACCAATGGATCCTCTACAGTGAATGGGTGCCGTCAGAATGAGAGTCCAAATAGCTGATAAAAACATCACAATAATCCACCCCTCTCCAGTCCATCTGTTTACATCTTATGAAGTGAAAAGTTTGTACGAAACAAATCCATTTTAATGTTTTAATTTAAAATCTTTGCTTTAAGCCAAAACAGCAGTCCATAATTCACAACAATGCTCCTTCCTTTATTGTCCTCTCACATCAAAATCCATGCACATATTAGTTTAAGACTGTATTTACCGGTAAACTGTGTTTGATCAGTTCAGATCTCTCTCCTGATTCAGACATGATGACTTTTTTACTAGAGAAAGTAATATTAGGGATAGAAGATAAAAACACCTTCTTACAAACACTCAAGATTCACACGATTTTAATTCATGGTCGTGTGGATTACTGTGATGTTTTATCAGCTGTTTGGACGCTGACGGCACCCATTCACTGCAAAGGAGCCATTTGTGAGCACATGATGTAATGCTACATTTCTCCAAATCTATTCAGATGAAGAAGCGAACTCATTTACATTATTGAAAAATGCAAAGTAAAAATTAAACTTGCCACTCGATGAATTATGCGTGCTACATAACTTCATCAGTTCTATGTCACATAATACCATACAATACATAATATCATAGCATACTGCACAGTTATAGGTAGAAAAACAAACAACAAAGTTTGTCAAGGTTTGTCAAATTTTTATTAGTGGGCAATGAGCCTTTCTTTGAGGATCTGGTCTAAGGCATTTTGAATACTAAGCGCACTTGACAGTGTGATTAATGCTGAGGGGAAACAGACACAATGCTCAAAGAATATTATTTGCATTTCAATAAATTAAACAGCAATCGAAACAACACAAGCAACCTGCAATCTTCCTTTCCAAGCGCAAACATAAGGCATGTCTTCAAGCATAGGCTGCTCTGGCTTTGGCCGATCTCTTTGCATTCACGTTGCATTAATTATTCTTGTCTGCACATACGGTTAGCTTTTAATTCAAACTGAATCTGGAATCGATCAGCAGGACACAGTGAAGTTGTCGTTGAGATGTCTGTATGTGTGAGATAAATGCATGAGGTTTGATCACCTCCGGATAGCACCAGGGGGTTTGGTCCGGTGTGTTTACTTGTCTTTTGGCTTGGCTTTCTCATCTTTGCTCTCTTTCTCCTTTCCTCCTTTCTTTTTCTCCTCTTCTTTCCCAGCATCATGCTCTGCCTCATCTTCTTCTTCACCATCACCTTCTTTTTGATCACCTTCTTCACCCTCTCCTTCGTCCTCTTCTGCTTCCTCTTCCTCTGCTTCTTTTCCTTCTTCCTCTTCTCCTTCATCCTCACCTTCTCCCTCTCCTTCCTCTTCACCTTTAAAAGAGAAAGTAGGGAATAAATATCAGCACTGCAATAGTGTTAAAATATAATTTACTATTTAGATGTTCAATACATAAAAGAATCTAGCTATAATTAACCTTTTTATAAAATAAAATGAAATAATAATAATAAAATAATAAAAAATCAAAATAATAAATCAGCAGTTATTTAAATTAAAATGAATGACATGCAATATATAAAATACCCCAAACGATTCTCACCCTCTTCTTCTTCCTCCTCTTCCTTCTCTTCTTCTTCCTCCTCCTCCTTCTCACCCTCTTCCTCCACAACCTCCTCCTCTTCCTCTTCTTCTTTCTCTGGACTTGCCCCGGCCTCCTGTGCCTCGCTGGCTTCAATGATTTCATCTGGTGTGGCAGAGTAGCTCATCAGTCTGGTTCCCAGAAGATAGGGGGCACCAGAGCTCAGACTGGCCTGCACAGAAAACACGGGGCGGCCGAAAGAAGGAGTGGCGGCGATGGAGGGAGAAAACACACTTGAGATCCCGCCAATACCACCTACATTGAAGCGTGTTTCTTCACCTTCTAGAAGCTTCCTGTTGGAACATAAACAGAATTACATTCAAGATATATTTATGTTTAACTATAGTAAAATTAAAACAAAAAACAAGTTAAACCATATTGACTGACTAGAATTTAGATAAATCTTCTACTACAAATGCTACTAACCTGTAAGCAGCAATTTCAATGTCCAAGGCCATTTTCACATTGAGAAGGTCCTGATATTCTTTGAGGTAACGGGCCATTTCACTCTTCATGGTCCTTAGCTCATTCTCTAAGTCACCAATGGTATCCTGTCCAGAAAAAAGTATTTAACGACCAAAGTTTAGATTTTTGTAGAACAGAGTTGCATTTTTTAGCTTCCCTGTAGTAGGGCACAGCCCTAACAATGCCAAGATCATGGGTTCAGTTTCCAGGAAAAGCAAGAAATTATCAAATGTTTACTATAAGTGTTGGATCTGCCAAATGCATAAATGTATATTGCACATGCAGTTATCATTCTGACCTGTAGGGCGGCGATCTCTGAGCTCTGTTTCTCCTCGATGTCTTGCAGTTGTCGCTCCAGAGCTTGGTTCAAGCCCTGGCATGCTTCAATTTCCAGGTCTCGAGCTTTCAGCAGGCGGCGGTACTCCCCAGCCTCGTCTTTAGCGGTGCGGATGTTCTCCGTGTGTTTGGCTGTGTCGTCCGCCATGGTGCTCACCTTCCCACGGAACCACTCCTCTGCAGCCTGAACGTTCTGCTGTGCCAGGCGCTCATACTGACCTCGTATATCACGGAGAGCAACCGAGAGGTCCGGTTTGGCCACTTCCATCTCAACAGATACCTGGGCGCTGTATTGCACCTGAGCTTGGAGCTCGGCGATTTCACTTTCGTGGAGCCTCTTGAGGAAGGCCAGCTCATCCAGAAGATTGTCAGCTCTTTTTTCGAGCTCAGAGCGGGCCAACGCTGCATCGTCCGCCCCCTTCCTGGCATCCATCAGCCGTCTTTCGGCTTCCTCACGGACTAGGACTTCTTCTTCGTAGCTGCCCTGCAAGGCCTTGAGCGCCTCTTCCAGTCGGTCCCGCCTGTCTTGAGCCGCTTGGCGCTCCCTGCGGGCCTCATCTACTGCCGCACGAAGTTCCCTCGCCTCTTGCTCGTACAGCCCCCTGAGACGGGAGGGTTCACAGTGCCTCTGGCGCAATAACATCAGCTCTGCCTCCAGGGCACGGTTCTGGAGCTCCAGGCCATGCACGCGCTCAATGAAGCCGGCGAAGCGGTCATTCAGGTCCTGGAGCTGAGCCCTCTCCTGCGTCCGCACTGTTTTGAACTCTGAGCTTAGCTGAGTGGCTTGGCTCAGGTCCAGATCTGGTGATGCAGCAGAAAGCTGCAGACCTGCAGAAGAGGAGAGAACTGAGGCACGGGACGGGGATGAATAGGTCGAATAGACAGAGCGAGAGCGACTGCTTCCTCCACTGAAGGGCGTCCCACTGCGTACCGCCACCCTCCTTCGCTGCACGGACGGTAGATAGGGATTGTAACTCAAGGAGCTCATGTTTGTTGAAGAGAGAAGAGTGAAGAGAGATGAGAGAAGAGAGCAGAGACGGTTTCCGCAGTGCTGCTGCTGCTGCTGTGGAGAGATCTGCGAGGATGCAGCAGCACTGGCAGGGCTTTTTATAGCAGGCGGGGAGACTCTGACGCAGGGCTTTTTCTGACAGCATGAATCGATTACCTTCCAGCCCGAGTGGGGATGGGTTCTCGTGGAATGGAGGAGGAAATTACAGAAATGGATTGGCAATGCAAACGAGAGAGCAAAAAGGGCAACGAGGACAAAGATTTCAAGAGCTTTAGGAGGAAAAAGTCATTGTGTGGCTACACTGTACAGCACTAACTGGGGATACAGGCTACAAGGAGCTAGCAGTTTTCAAGCTTTAAACTGTTTCTAGCACTAAAATGTAAAATTTTCACATCAAGTAATCAGGGTGTATGAAATTCCTTTTTTTAATGGTTTGTGCAATTGTGTATATTTAGCTGCCTTTGAAATCTCTGTCACCGTTGGCCCTAAAGGCAAATCTGAATACAAACTAGGCATAAACATTAACAGAAGCACTAACACAAGTAAATGCTTCTCTCTAGTGGTGGTTGAATGTATTGTGAAAAAATCTGCATTCCATTTGAATCACTGTGAAACAATGCAGAGTCACTAAAGTGTCTGAAAACTGGATTGTTAAAAAATGGTTCATTAAAAACAGTATATTAGTCCAAAGCAGATGCAGAAAACAAAGTTCTGTTTGTAAATGAGTTTACTGAACATATGTAACGCCTTAATTCGAGCAGAAACAATTTCAGCTACAACATCAACCAAAGAACACATTCATGCTTTTAAACAGTATTTAAATATCAGAAGACCCTGAATGGAAATACATTTGTTCTTTTACTCTACACAAAAACAATTATACAAAGATACTATTTAAAATATAAAATTTTATATACAATTTATAAAATATATAATAAATACAAAATAAATAATACAATTAGGACAGTAAGCCTAATTATATATATTTTAAATGTTTTTAAATATGTCAGACTCGTATAATATACTTCA
Organism: Enteromius unitaeniatus; assembly: GCA_032359435.1. Classification (NCBI taxonomy): domain Eukaryota; kingdom Metazoa; phylum Chordata; class Actinopteri; order Cypriniformes; family Cyprinidae; genus Enteromius; species Enteromius unitaeniatus. The sequence continues at coordinate 1,970,169 of JAUMHI010000046.1, forward strand.
GCAACAATATCTGACAATAACTGATAAACCCATAAATTGTTTCTTGTGCTTAAATATAATTTTAAAAAGCGTGTATTTTAGTATAATATTCATAATGATACATTTATTTTATATAGCACCTTTAAAGCGATGTACAAGCAAACATCACAACAACAAAAACACCACACTTTAAACTGCAATAAATATTCAACGAACAATGTAAAAATAAAATGAATAATTAAGTAAAAATGAAAAGATTAAGTAAAAGAGATTTACAGCTTCATTTATAGTTTTTAATGGAACCATTACAATAGTCAACATGTGAAAAGATAAGAGTTTATTAACCTCTCAGCAAAAAATGACAACATAACAAACATTTAAGTAGTTTTGAAGAAAAAATCTGCCTTTTTATTAAACCAGAGAAAACGCAGTCTCCATGCTACAATAATGATAGAAGCAAAGTTTTCCACAGTTTTGACATATCTTTATAAGTACACTTTTACTTTATTATTTTTTCCCCTTCAAAAATTACTCACGAGACATTTTATGTTTATTGTCCCTCCCTACTGTTAAATGAAATTTATGCCCTTACTTCTGTACAATCTCTGTGAAAACAAAACAGATCAAAACAGTGTAAGGAAGTTAAAATAGCATGGGTGCAACATGGGTTACATTGCTTTTGCCTTCACTATCGGGTAGGTTTAAGTTTGGTGTAGGGGATATTTCCAACATAATAGAGCAGTAATCTTTAGGACACTCAGCTACAAAACATACCTCGAGCATCATTATAAAAACATTGCAACACCTGTGCCAACCTAATACTAACGTGCCACGGTCACGTATTAAACCTGTGTTTTAGCATCACTCTCTGGAAGTTTCAATTTTAAGACCATAACACCTGTTTTTACTCTGAGTTCTTTGAGATTTAAAATCATAACATACAGTGGTAACACTAATAAACATGAACTAAAATTGAGCAATACTTCTACAGCATTTATTAATCAAAGTTAATGTTAATTTCAGCATTTACTAATGCATTAATAAAATCACAAGATGTGTTTATCGACATAAGTGAATGCATAGTTTAACAGCTATGATAGTGTTTTTGAAATCAAAATCTATGCATCCTTGCATAGCTATGACAGGAAACACTGGCATCTAACAATGCTTTGGAAAAAACAATTAATAAAAAAAAATAAAGCATATACACTCCACAACTCTTTTCTGTGTGTGTCAGCAGACCCTGTAAGAGTCTCTGATTGGACTCCAGCGAGATGCCCAGCAGGAACCGCAAGAAAAGATCCAAGTGTCCATTTTCACTTTGAAGAGCTTCATCAATCACTCCTTTATGAAAATTAGAAAACAAGTCAAAAAAATCGAGAAATTATTCTTTACAAAGCAGTAAAAGACATAAAATGCAGCAAGAAACTTCTGAGAGCTCAGATGTATGAAGCAGTAGATTTTCCTCTGATGAATCACAGATTCCTCTTTAAAGATCTCTGTGCAAAACCCTGAATACACTGTGATGGCAGTGGCATCTATGCCGCTCTCAATCAGGTCCTCCTCATAGAACATCACATTGCCCTTCATCAGCTGTTTGAAAGCCAGTTCGGCAAGTTTCATAATCACTTCTCGATTGAACTGCAGGAGTTTCTCTGGATCTCTCTGATCTGTTTCATCAAACTTCTGTTTTTTTTTATATTTGTTTGGGTGAGCAGGAACTGTATGTACATTTCAGACAAAGATTGAGGGATTTCTGAACCAAGATTATCTTTCAGAAGGTTTTGAAGCACAGTGGATGAGATCCAGCAGAAGATGGGGATGTGACACATGATGTAGAGGCTTCTTGATCTTTTAATGTGTGAGATAATTCTGCTGGCCTGATTCGCATCACTGATTCTCTTCCTGAAATATTCCTCCTTCTGAGAGTCACTGAATCCCTGAATTTCTGTCAAACGGTTGATGTATTTGGAAGGGATCAGACTGGCTGCTGCTGGTCTTAAGGTGATCCAGATGAGAGAAGAGGGAAGCAGATATCCTCTGATGAGGCTTGACATCAACACATCCACCGAAGACTCATTTACATCAGAAACCTTCTCAATTTCTGAAAACATAAGTGCAATTCTGTTTTCATCCAGACCATCAAAGATTAACACAGCTTTACACTCCTCGAGAATCTTTGGGTCCAGATCTTGAAGTTCAGGATGAAAGTCCAGCAGAAGTTTACAAAGACTGCATTGGTGATTTTTAAACAAGGACAGCTCTCGAAATGAAAGCACAAACATGAAATCTATATCTTGATTGGCTTTTCCCTCTGCCCAGTCCAGAGTAAAACTTCTGCACAGAGACCGTTTTCCCAAGCGATTCCTTTGATAAGAACGGTCTTCACTGTATCTGTTCTCTGGTTGTCATATCCTGGTAGTGGTTGAAAAATATCATTGCAGTTGATTGGAGTCTCCTGGAGCATTGTGTAACTTTTTTCTATCTGTAAGATCTCATGTTCTTCGTTCACCCTTTCACACTCTCCATCTATGATGAAGAGCGGTGTGTAAATGCTGTTCAACAAGATTTTATTCATTTGCATTTGATTTCCCTCGAATAAGCTCTCGTACTTGTTCTTCATGTATGTCCTGTGTCTCTTCTTAAGAGCATCAACAGATGAAATAACATAGCGGTCAGCAGCATCAGCAGGTAATTCACATTTGGACAGTTCTTCTTTTCCCGCTGAAGCAAGAGAAACAACATTTCTTGAATGCAATTTTAAAATAAGAACACTGGTGAGATTTGACTGCAAATAAAATTCAAACCAGAAAAATAACTAATTTTTTTTTTAATTACACAGAAACACTACAGTAAGGTTATCCCAATCATTTACATTGACATTAAAATAAAAAAAATTGCATGCAGTCTATTACATTTGAAGTGCCATATCATACATGGGGGAAGATTAACGTTTTACTGCTCTGAAGGTACTGTTGTAATTTTCTTTGTAGAAAAATACACACTTATAAAAGCAGTGTCTAGACTTACATGGGGCCACTGATATATAACTGAATTCTGGAGGTTGATACATGGAGTTGCTGCTCTTCAGAGACACACAGCTGGGATCTGAAGATGCTGCAGTAATCTGCTTCCTAAAAAAGATTGGCATGTGAAATGTCAACATGTTCATTTCTGTTCAACCTGCATAATGCAATATTTTACAGAAGCAGTTCCTTGTTCTACCTGGGGTCAAAGGGCACAGATTCATCACTGAATTCTGGAGGTTGATACATGGAGTCGCTGCTCTTCAGAGACACACAGCTGCGTTCTGAAGATGCTGTTCTCCATTTCTTCTTTCCTTCCATAGCTGTCAAAAGATTACAATGTTTCAGCCATAGTAAACCAAAATAATTCCATATAAGACTGTTTATTTTCTATAGCCTATATCAAAATGAAAACATGAACTCATTAACACAGTACTACTATTCTAACACCAGGGGTGCAACAGTCTTGGCAAAAAAAAATGAGTGCACATTTTGTCTAATTTAAGTAGCCTAATTTTTGTTGCTACTGTTGTAGAACAAATTATATTTGTATTTATTTTTTATATTTTTTCCTAAATAACTGTTAAAATCGCTGATTACAAAGCCAAGCTTAAATAAAAATAAATTTTCGTGAGAAAAAATGGAAACTAAATAGTTTAGTTTGTTGATTCGTTCAATTAATTAATTTCGTTTCAAATTAGTCATTTAAAGCTTTCTATAAATATATTTATCATATATATTATCAGAAACAATGTTTGATTAAATTATTTTTGGCTGTTGTATATTTTCATCTTCACCTGTCTTTAGCAAACAAACCTTTAGTGTAGGGCTTTCTGGGTGTATTCCGTGTGGCATAGTCAACTATATATATATAACTCTGCTGTTGTTGATAGTCAGTGAGCTAACTAACTAACAAAATACAACCTATATTCATCCTCCTCCCTAATATTCGTCCTCCATCTTGCCACACTACATAAATGTGTGCTGTTAGATAAATGTGAAGGTTCAACAGAAGCTGAAGCTGAAACCTCATCACTTGTAAATTACTTTTTCAGCAGAAACTACTTAAATACGCCTTAATTTTTGCTTATAAAGGGAAACGTAATACATCACTCGGAACTGTAAAGGGTCTACTATTATTGGCGTACATTCACAATATCAGCAAAATATTGTGCTTTTAGAAAACAGAACAAACTTCAGAAGCACTAACGCAAGTGAATGCTCCTATCTAGTGGTGGTCAAAGGTATTGTGAAATTATCACACGAGTCACATTGGAGGAATTCTAACGACAGATCAGACCAACTAACAGTAATCTTCCACTATATGAAATATTATATCATTTACTACATTTCAACCTTTATGTAATTTAATACCTAAAATGCCTTGCGACAGTAGACTATTCATCTTTTTCACATTTTGTTATAATATTTGTTTGCTGCCTTATGTTAAACTGCTTTAAATGACTTTTTCCACATCAATCTACACTCCATACACTGTAAATGTAGAGCAAAAAAGACAAAAAAAAACAGGCTGTTAACATTTTGACAATCCATTGCAGAAGTATTCATACTCTTAACTAAATATTTAGCTGATGCATCTTTAAAGTCTCAAGTATTTTTTGTTTGATGCGACAAGCTTTGCTCATCAGCAGTTTGCCAGTTATCTGCCACTCTTCTACTCACTTCTTCACCTTTCAAGCTCTGTCAGGATGGATGGAGGCAGATGCACATGTTCAGGTTTCTCCAGAAATATTGGATTGGGTTCATACTCAGGCAGTGTCTGGGCCACTCGAGGACCTTCACAGAGTTGTCTATAAGCCACTCTTGCTGTGTGCTGCACTGATGTTCCTTCTATTGTAACGAGTCCCTCAACAAACCTGTTTCACAGCTCTTCAAGAAGTTCCTTTTGACCTGGCTGCATGGTCTTTGCTCTGATATGCATTATTAGCTGCTAGACCTTTTATTAAGAAGTGTGTGGCTTTCCAAATCATACCTATTCAATTGATTTTGCCACAGGTTCACTTCACCCTAAGTGTAGTAACATCTACGACCAATATGAATGCTCATGAGCTACATTTCAAGTGTACCAGATAAGGGTATGAATACTTACGCAATGGATGATGTTAAAAGACTGTTTTTTGCTAATTAGTTAAGGTGTATGAAGTGTCGACTGATGTGGGGAAAAAAATAGTAATTTAAAGCTGTTTAAGATAAGGCAGCAACATAACAAAATGTGGAAAAAAATTAAGGGGTATGAATACTTTCGCAAGGCAGTGATAGTACAGATACCTGTGCACATAACGGAGTCTGTGGACTGAATTAGCCAGGTAGAACTGAGCCACGTCCTCCAGAATATGATCAGCAAACCTACTCAGCACATCTCCAGTAATATAGTGATCCTGATATTATTATATACTCACACTGTACGCCGCAAGGGATTCAAACATTTCTTTAATACTACAGCTACAAAGTTGATCTTCGTAAGGCACATTCAGAATATCACATAAATTATAATAAAGGAAATGGATTTGATTCCATTCAGCAACTCCAAATCGGCTTAAATAAAGACACATAACACCAAAAAATGCAATGCACATATGGCAGTGAAGCTGAACATCAAAGATTTAACTGTAAACAATTATCATGTATTTTCATAGTCAAAGATATACAAATAAACTACAAGATTGAGTAAATTACTGGTAACGTGTAAAACAGTGAAGTCACTGTCATTTTGACACAGAAAACACCAAGTCACATCAATTGCATGACATTTATATCAGTTTTTATATTGTTTGTATTACTTTCTCACTCTCAGATCACCAGGAAAATGATTCACAGAATGAGTCACTGTTATCTGAGTTTAATGAAAACACTGATCATTAAGGGCTTCATATTTACAAGCACACACACAATCCGCATCTTTCAGCGAGGAGAACGTCGAGGTTTGAATCTATCCCAGCTGGCTCGGTCCCTCCAGCTGTTCTCTGGGAGCAGAGACTCCTTTAGTCTGTCTGGCAGCGGCAGGGCTTTCACCTTCTCCTCGAAGGGCCAGGGCCGCAGACAGCAGTGGATGAGTCTCCTGCACAGGCACCTCAGTGGCAGCGGCCGCCTTTCTTGCTCCTCTAGTCTGCTGTAGAGCTCCAGCAGGGGCTGATGGGTAGAGACCTGGTCCAGCAAAGGCAGCTGTGAGCGGGAGAAGAGAGGAGGAACAACTGGAGAGCAGATTCTGGCCAGATCCAACAGCACTTCAGCTTTGGCTAAAACATCCGCCGCCTCTGCAGCATCTAAAGCTTCCCGAAGAGCTTCAGCGAGACGTGTGAATATCAGCTGCTGACCCGTCCAGTAAGAGGCGCTGTGGTGAGAGCAGACAAAGGAGGCACCGTGCTGGAGGAGAAGGGCGGTCAGGGGAAACAGCAAGTCAAAATTCTCCAGACTGGTGTAGGTTAGCGAATGTTCCCACACTTCCCCATCGGTAGCATTCAAGCAGCAGCTGGGATCGGCACCGTGGCTGATCAGAAGATGTGCCACCCGGGTACAGAAGTGCCCGATCTCCTTCGCATCCTCCGCGCTGCTGTCCAGAGCCTCCTTTACCAGGAACGTGAGCGAGGACATGGGCGTCTCGCCATCATGTGTGGTGGCGTTAACATCTGCACCTGCACAGGATTATAAAAACACAATTACAAAGTTAACAACAACAAGCAATAAAAAAAAAATGTCTTTAAAGAAATTATTTTTAAAAATTACAAATAAAATAAAAATACATAAAAATGTAATCAAATAATTAATCAAATAAAATAATTACTGTGTGTGTGAAATTAATTTGAATAGAATTAAGAATACAATTTCTAACCTTGTATATAAAATTTTATGCAAATGTTTTATATATACAAATTTTACATATACATATATATATGCAAATAATTTGTTGTACATATATTTAGTATTTTATCAAATATAATTGAGATAAAATTGTAAATAAAATAAATAAATACATGTTTATATATATATATATATATAATATTTTGTTGGGGGAGGGGGTACATCATTTATTTTATACACAAAATAAATATTCATATATGCATTAAGAGTTTATTTGCAAAAACAGGTAACTCCTTTTTCATGTTTTCCCTTAATCATGTTTTTTTTCATTGTGCATTCCAATTAATCTCAACTGCAATTATTTTTACTAAGTACAAAAAAAACAAAACTTGACTTTTGAGTTATCCGTTTTCGCAAATAAACTTTTCAACATTGCAACAATAATTATTTAAACTTTTCTCTAAATGAAACCATTTTTAAAACACTGATTAATAAACATGTCTGAAGAAATCTTTTCTCTAGCAATGTCAGAGCTGACGTTCACATGCACAGTGAAGCACCTCTTTCCAGAAGCAGCTTTATATTGTCCACATTATTGACGGTGAGTCCATCACTGCTGGCCAGAGCATGAAGCAGTGCAGTTTTTCCTGTGAAAGAGCAAGCATGTGTAGCATAATCAGAAATCATTCTATTATAACATTTTATATCATTAGTTAATTTAGCTGAAGTTGATTTACCATTCTTATCTTTTGCATTCACATCAGCGCCCAATTCCAGAAGCACACGCAGACACGGCAGCTTATCCACCTCCTCGCCGGCCAAATCAAGAGGACTGCTTTCATGAATCTAAAGCAATTATTTCAACTTTTTTTAAGAACATATAATATATAAAATTGAAAAAATGCACAGAATGTCTGATATAATTAATTCTGAAGCATAGTTGCATTTAAACAATTAGATAAATTCTCACCCTGTCCCTCTTTTCGATTTCAGCTCCTTGAGATATCAGCATCTGCACCATCTCTGGCTTGTTCCTCAACACTGCGATGTGTAAGGGGTTGTAGTACGACACAGGGTCTGGATCCATACGAAAAGGGGCTGATTATGTGTCCATGATTATAATGAGGTTAATCAAAATCACAAAATCCTCCACAAACCTTCAAAGTTGAGATCAGCTCCGTAACGCAGAAGCACCTGTGCTGCGCTGACCAACCCAAGATCAGCCACTCGAAACAGAGAGTAACTAATTCCCTCCGTGAAGACGGCGGACTGAGACTCTCTGTCCAGCAGCTCCGCAAGAGCCCCAGAGAGGCTTTCTTCATCGTCTTGCCTGTCAAATGCAGGATATTCAAAATGCAGTCCATACAATTCTGTCATCTTTGAAGTCTGGTTTACTAACCTGCGCTGGTTTTCTCCTTCTACCCCCAGGACACACATCACAGCATCCACCAGCGGCTGGTACTCGTACACGATCCTCCTGAAGCCGTGCAGGAAAGGCATGGTGTGTTCCCTTTGTGCCACGATCTCTTCACGCTGGAAAACAGCAGATACACGTAAACAATACACAAATCATGTTGTTAGTCAGCATAACATAACATACATAATATTACCCAATTATATACAATTTATCAATTAATCAAATGTAAATTAATCAATGTATTTTACAGCAAATAAGGTATATAGTAATTTATAATTCTATATAAAGACTGTGTTTATTATGTAATAAAATTATGCACAATTATGCAACAGTTTATCAGATGGACCACACCTCTAAAAGAGCGGCACATTCATATATATATATATATATATATATATATATAAAGAGAGAGAGAGAGATTTTAATTATAACTTCCGAATTAGCTGGAAAATAAACATATAAAGCAGATTTATTCATTTTGTTCGTTGTTTTTTGTCGTGGGGTCTTTACTTGCCTGCCAGCTGCTTACCGCTTTCTTTTTGATTCATGCGTATTCAAAGCTGCCGGAAATCTTTTTTAGCATAAATATATTTAATAATTCGCCTTTTATTTTTGTGTTTGTTATTCTTTTAGCTTACCCACTGCAGAACCGGAAGTAGTTCCTCCCACATGTTACAGTGAAAGTAACTGTCGTTAGGTATCTAGCTTTTCAAAATAAAAGCACACGAAGAAACGCGGATTTATAAATTATTAATGAATGTTAATTTCAAAATAAAAGCCTTTACAGATCAATATAGCGGTGAGATTCGTGGGAGTCACGTCTCAAGGCACCACAAATCAGGGTTGGGGCCAATTCAGGAATGAAGTCAACCATTCCAACTCAAAGAAGGAAATGGAATTGGAATTAAACAACAATTTAAGGAAACAGAATTGAATTGGAATTACAGGAAGTGCAATTCAATTCAGGAAGAATTCCACTGAATTCTGTTTATTGCTGAGCATTTATTTGTCATTGCATTTAAAGACCTACATTTGAACTTTATTTATGTAGATTTACAAAAATCAAGCAATGTATGAAATAGAGTTGATCAAATGCAAGTAAATAAAAACGAGAACGGTACATTATGAATTAATAATTGACTGACAGTGGTGATACATTTCTGAATACATTCAATATATTGACAAATGTTTTGGTCTTGATTTAAACTTTATTATTAATTCAATTACATGGTGAATTTCCATGTATTTACATTA
>JAUMHI010000046.1:2012819-2026190 GCA_032359435.1 Enteromius unitaeniatus
TGTGTTTTATGTCTGTTTTCATTCACTCTCATCAATGAACTCATGTCTCCGCCCACTGGTTGGTTGTCTAGGTGTTTCATTGTTTGTTGTCGCCCACTGACCTAGATTCATGTGTATAAAACCCGGACGTGTCTGTATGTTTGTACGGTTCGTTGTTTTTCGTGTTCCTGGAAACCTTGTTATTCTCTCTGTTGGATTATCCGTTTACGATTATTGCCTGGACTTGGACTTTCCCTCTGTCTCTCCCCAAGGACTCTGTTCACTGGTATTTCGACCCTTTGCTTTGTTTTTCTACTCTGCCTCTGTTTATGTCTCCGATAACATTGTCTGCCGGCGCTCTACCATTGCTGTCCTGACCGAGAGCCTTTTATAATTAAATACCGTTTTGCATATGAACTCGCACGCCTTGCGTATTCTCTATTTGTAACACTTTTGAAAGGCTCTTTAAAAGGAATGGATCGCAAAGATCCGGATCCCCTCAAAGAGCCATAAATCCCATCACTAATATTAAGTGGGCAGTTCCTGAGGAGTTACCATGTATGTACACTGGTATTACAAAGGTGCAGCAACTCCACTCACTTTACATATCCCTAAACCTACGCAACTACACCCCCTGATCACCCCCTGTTCCAGTTACTCTTAAACATACTGCTGTTACAAAATGTAGTTATGTAATTCCTGTTACATGACTACTTAGTGAAGTGAAAAAAGTGTTGTTACCAATGTCCTGTTAGCAATGTGTACTTACACTGTGGTTACATACTAGATAGACATCTAGTTACTATGTAAGTACACATGTATTAGGGACACTTAATATAAAGTGGGACCGATCCGTGTCTGTCAGTGTCTGTCCGTGACGACAGACTGGGGTCTTGTGTGGAGCACTGGTGCGCTCTGCTTAAGAGTGAACACCAATAAAAATTGGCAAGTGGTTAAACAATCCTGAGCCACTCCCCTTCATCCAGAGACAGACAACCACTCATCAGATTTTGCTTCGGAGCCGTGAGTTTATGCCTGCAACAAAGAGGAAGCTGAAGCAGAAGTTGTTCTCTGTGGCGTCAATGTCACGTTCAGTGGTTTCCCTGTCAAGCGAATCCCCTGGGTGTTTCACAAAAGAGCAATTTCTGAACACGGTCGCCTGGCGTATTTATTAAGATGCCATTTCAGCCGTGTCCTCTTGGGACGCCATGCCCTTGGCAGCGCTGTGATCCCGCCTTGCCGTCTTTCAGAATGCAAGACCCTCTGCTGCCACATGGCTAGGCTTCACTGGCAAAGGACCACTGGCTGGCACTCTTGGGGATCTAAGGATGACTGTGAGTGCAACTCCGCCGGTGTCAGGCACATGGACCACTCACCCCTCCCACAGTAGCTGTCCTGTCAGGCTTCCGGGCAATTCAAGGAGCTGTACCTTTCGTGTGTTGCGGCTACCACTTAATCTGATCCGGAGCTGATGGCCTTGCTTCACAGGGCGCCGTGAGCATCCTCACCATGTCAACACCGCCCAGCCCGGAGCCTTCATGGCTGGACGATTGGTTCCTGGACTTTGATAGCAGATCTCGGCCCACTCCGCTTCCTTTCTTTCTGGAAGTGCATGAGGAGTTGATGAAAGTCAAGGATGGCTCCTTTTACCGCCAGAAGCCGCTCGTCACCCTCCTCTGTCCTCACCAGCCTCGATGGCGGGGTGGCCAGGGGCTATGAGGACTTTCCCCAGGTGGAGAGAGTGGTTGCGGTGCACTTTTACCTGCAAAACGCCGCCACCTGGCGGAATCGTCCCAGGCTTCCATCCGAGGCCTGTAGGACCACGGCAGCTCTCGCTTCTAAGGCCTACAAAGCTGCGGGCCAGGCTGCCACTGCCTGCACGCCATGGCTACCCTGCAGGTACATCAGGCCAAAGCGTTAAAAGAGCTGCACAATGGTGGCTCCGACCCTGGGTTGATGCAGGAGCTGCGCAAGGCGACTGACTTTGCTCTCTGGCCGACAAAAGAGGTGGTCTAGTTGAGATGGTCCAGCTGAATTGGAGTCGATTCGGAGAGGTTGAGATATATCTGTTTGCCTCTCACGAGTCCTCCCACTGCCGGTTTGTCCCTGACTGAGGCTCCTCTCTGTACGGATGCACAGGTGCACAGCTGGCCTAGGGATCTACACAAGTATGCATTTCCCCTAGTGAGCCTGCTCGCACAGACCCTGTGCAAGGTCAGGGAGGAACTCATGCTCCTCACGACAGCCCCTTCCTAATGCCTACCTCCTCTCTCAGGGGCTCGGCAGCACCCATGTCCAGATCTATGGAACCTCCACATGTGGCTCCTGGACGAGATGAGGCAGACTTGAGTGGCTCTACCACAAGTGGTGGTAGACACAATCACTCAAGCTAGAACTCCCTATACAAGGTAAGCTTATGCTTTGAAGTGGAGTCTGTTCGCAAGCTGGTGTTCTTCTTGCAGAGAAGACCCCTGAAAATGTATGTGGCTGCCATTGCAGCACATCACGATGCAGTAGACAGCCGGTCTTTGGGAAAGCACAATCTTATTGTAAGGTTCCTGAGGGGTGTCAGGAGGTTGAAACCTTCTAGGACTCCCCTAGTGCCCTCCTGGGGCCTCTCTGTTGTCCTGGCTTCAGTGGGGTCTCTTTGAGTCAGTCCCTTGGAGTCAGTCAAGCTGAAGTTCTTTTCTGCTAAGACAACGTTCCTAAATAAATGCAGCCTTGGGAACTTACCAAACCCAAACATTTGAATCGTAGGGTAAACATCAGTATGAAAATACCAAATGTTTCATATAAAAAAAAAAATTATTTACAGAATGTTTTAGTTACTGGCTTACATGAACAATCTGGTGAGGTAGATTATTAATTAATTAATTTTTTTAGACATAAAAAAATAATGAAACAGAAACTCTTGAATATTCCTCCTAAACTAAACAGACTTTTACACAGCAAGCATCTCTCACATTATCTTCAAAATATGTAAAATTAAAGGTTTTCTGTGTAATGAACAGTGTAGTGCACACATTGTTTTCAAATCATCAGCCCAGTAGAAATAGACAATAAAATTAGAGACATAAAAGGTATATGCATTAGTTTTCTTCTGTGTGTTTTCAGGTGTTCACGCGTTACGGGAAATGTTACACCTTTAACTCTGGTAACATGGGAGCGCCGCTGGTCAGTGTAAAGGGAGGGATGGGAAACGGCCTGGAGGTCATGCTGGACATTCAGCAGGACGAGTATTTACCTGTGTGGGGAGAGACAGGTGAGACTGCATGAGGTGCAAAAAGATGCAAACTACTCCTATATCCGCCCTCTCACTCTCTCCCATTTTCCTTTTGCAGACGACTCGTCATTTGAGGCGGGAATCAAAGTTCAGATTCACAGTCAGGACGAGCCCCCGTTTATAGATCAGCTAGGCTTCGGAGTCGCACCAGGATTCCAGACGTTCGTTTCTTGCCAAGAGCAGCGAGTGGGTGTGATGTTAGCAATACGCACTTTAAATTAATTGTTTTTTTCTGCTGTTGTTGTTTTTACACATGTACTATTTATTTTCTAGCTGGTGTACCTTCCTGCTCCGTGGGGCAGTTGCAAGTCGACCCCGCCAAGCTCGGATTATTTCAAAGCGTACAGCATCAGCGCCTGTCGAACAGACTGTGAGACACGTTACCTGGTGGAAAACTGCAACTGCCGTATGGTGCATATGCCTGGTGAGTCACAGCACTTCATATTCACTCGGCAGTACAACATTAAAAGCATTTTACTCTAATAATGCATGAACTGTAATACTACAGTTCAGAAGAGTCCATCAGGTTAACAGGTTAATTTATTGTTTGTGCTGTGCAATTAAAGTGCCCCTATTATGGGTTATGAAAGGTTCATATTTTGGTTTTGGGAGTCCCACACAACAGGCCGACGTGCATGCTAGGTCAAAAAACACTATAATTTTCTTATAATAAGCATTTATTTTTCAACGAGTCATTTTTCCAAACCCCTTCAGTGATTTGTTGGTTTCATTTAAAGTAGTGTTTGTGAGCTTCTAACGCTTTAAAAGCGCCACCTGGTGGCAAGGAATGAAGCTGCATTTTCATTTAGACCAACCAAAAAGACCAACAAGTAGGCAGGCAATTTGCTAATATTTCATTTTGACATCAGCTAATCATTTCTCAGAGAGTATATTCTTTCTTTTGAGGGACAACAGTGTGTAAAAATTACACACTTCACTGTTACACACTGCATGAAAGCTAGGGGCACTTTAAATCCCAAATTGCTTTACATTATGGCTTTATCCACTGTCAGCTTTGGTATTGTTAACTAAAACTTTTTTTTTTTTTTGGTATTTGAAATAAAATATAAATAATAGATGAAATACTAAAACTTTAATGACAATTAAAAACGTTTTCTAAAAAAAGTTAAAGTACTAAAATTACAAAAATAAAACTGAATTAAAAGCTCTATACAACAAGTTGTAAATACATAAAAATCATACTCATAAAAATTACGAAAGTACATAATAAACTGATGAAAACTTAAACTAAAGTTAAAATGCAAATAGAAAATATACAATTTTAAAGCAAATTGTAAATTTAAACAAATACTACAATATATAAATAATTCTAAATCATCAGTGTTTTCCGTTATCGGTGCAAACATAAAACATAAATATGAGAAATAAGGTGAAGTACTAACATAGCTTGAGCTAAAACATAAATAAAAAATTATTTAAAGCTATACATAAATATTACAAAAACTAATAACAATTAGAAGAGCACATTAAATGACAAATTGCATTTAATTTTTTTAAATAAAAGCTAATTTAACATATTACTAAATACAATATTAGTATATAAAAAAATAATACTAAAATAACACTGTCAGTCAGTTTGAAGCATTTATATAATAGGACTGAAACCACACATCCTTACCTTCATACAAAGTCTTTAATGATAGCACGTTTACAGTAATTGTTCTTAATAGTTACGTTTATATACTAGCAGGTGTGTGTATTTGTATAAGTGCTTCAAGTATCTGCCTCTAAAAAGCAGTTTCCGGCTGCTTTGAGGTCACGTTAATCAAGCCAGTGAAACCAAATTAAATCTGCTCCTGTTAAACTGCCACTGGCACTGAAACACAATTTAGTTGATTACAAAAAGCTAAATTAACATGAATTAGTTTGAGATTTTAACTCGAGGCAATTTATATCTGCAGTAAGGACTCTCCATTAAATATTTATTATGATGCTCAAGAACACTGTAAGGTAAGGCCAGACTTAATTGATTTTATATGTGCATTTATGAACTAGTGTATTATTCTTTGTTTGGCATTATAAATAAATTATTTTGTGTTTTTATATTTTAAATATTTTTTATATTTTCAGCTTGATTTTTCTTTTTAACTTAATTTTTTTGTCATTTTGTTATGTGATTTTGACTTCACAATAAGGTCTGACTTGTTAACATTATTTAATGCATTAACACAAACTAATAATGAGCAATGTATTTTACAGTATTTATTGTACTTATTCAAAAATGTTCCTCTTAGGTTACAGCGCATAAAATAAATGTTTACTAGTGAACCCATACTGTAAAGTGTTACCATTTTATATATTAATGTTTATATTTTATATGTATAGTATATATTTTATATTATATTTAAATTTATTTTTATTTCAGGTTTAGTTGTTGTAATTTTATTCATTCAAATTAAAATTTGTTTCATTTAGTAGCTAAGTTTACATTTTTTATTTATTAGTTTTATTTCACTTGACTTTTTGTGTTATATTTTTTCCGCATTATAGTTTTAATAGTCACCTTTTGAGAAAAGGCATGCATTTTGAACACTAATTTCACACGACCATAAGATCGTTTTTCTTTTGTGTGTTTTTTACAATATTTTCATATCATGACAGTGAATCTCTAATGTGCTGGCAAGCTCCAAAAATATATATAAAATATTTACAAATCACAGTAAAATGAGAGGCATGAAATATACATGTGTTCTGAATCCGCACAACAACTTTGAAACATTAAATAAGCCAAAACATTTACACAAAATAAATACAAAATAAATACAACTTCCAATACAAATACAAATACAAATAAATACAACTCCAAGGAGATTTGGAGAAACATTTCATATAAAATGAGGACAGACTTGATTTAAAACCCAATAATGATACTTAGACATTTACTGCCCCCGCAGGTGATGCCCAGTACTGCACTCCTGTGCTGTATAAAGAATGTGCACATCCAGCACTAGGTAAGATAACTTTTATCACAAATCAGTATCATAAACAGAGTCTACCTTTCAGATGAGCCATGATTTTAATGTTTGCAGTGCTATAATTTATCTCATTGCACAGATTTCCTAGTGGAGAGAGACAGCGACTACTGCTCATGCGAGACTCCATGCAACATCACACGCTACAGTAAAGAGCTGTCTTTCGTCAAGATCCCCAGCAAAGCGTCGGTCAAATACCTCGCAAAGAAGTACAGCAAATCTGAGAAATACATAACGTGAGTGTTTCATAAGTAGTACATACAGTAGGGGTTGCCAGTTTGTGAATAAAAAGAACACATGAAGCCATAGAACTGGGTCAGAGATCACAGATTCTACCCAAACTAAAAGTCTTGGCATCCATCTAAAATCTCAGAGGCACAATGAAATGAACTCATCAATATAAATCGTGACGCCATCAGTTGTCAGTTGTGCTCGTTCCTGTTGCTTGTTTGTAATCTGGCAACCCACGTGAGTGTTGAGTCTGAGGAGAACACCCTCTGATATTTAAAATTGACATTGCAGCAACCACTGCACTCTTAACTGATCAACCGTTTATATACCAGTAACTATAGTGTCCTGTGTACTTTCAAAAAGATAAAAGTGTTGAATAATGTGGCATTTTAGCATTTTAATGTATAATCTGCCATACCGGACTGTCCAAACCATGCTAAACCGTGTTGTGTGTGCTTTCAGGGAGAACGTTCTAGTGCTGGATGTGTTCTTTGAGGCTCTGAACTATGAAACCATTGAGCAAAGGAAAGCCTATGAGGTGGCTGGTCTGCTAGGTAAGTAAAAACTTTATAACCTTCAGTATGTTAAACAGTAAATATTATTGTAATCATTCAAATTAATTGAATTGAAATGTATTCCTGTGATGTAAAGCTGAATTTTCAGTGTCATTATCATCTCACTGTCACGTGATCCTTCAGAAATTGTTGTAATAAGCTGATTTGAAATAGATTTTTTTGATGAACAGAACAGGGTTTATTGGAAACAGAAACCTTTTGTAACTTTATAAATGCCTTTACTGTTATTTTCAATTTAATACAAGTATTAATTTCTTTCAAAATGAATGATGCTAGTATACAATGATTCAGAGGGAATATCTACAGAGAATATCACAGACCAGGGTAAATTAGCCAAAGCAATCTATAGCAAAACCCTAAAACTTTTCACCTCTCAGTTTTTCTTAAAGAAACTTGAATGCCTTTACATCCTGTGTGTTTGTAGGTGATATCGGAGGACAGATGGGGCTGTTCATTGGAGCCAGTATTCTTACAATTTTGGAGCTTTTTGACTACCTTTATGAGGTAAGATACATAGCATATCTGTAGGGCTGTTCTGTCAATAAAAATCTGCTGTGATTTGTGTGGAGACATTTTTATGGTTTAGCAAAGGAATATTGTAAATTCTATAACCCTCATGATATTTCAAACCCAAATGCTTTTTCTGCAGAAAGTCTCTATGCACCAAAAATCTCTTGCTACATTACTACATTACAGTATGCCAAGCTTAAATACACTACCATTCAAATGCCTGAGGTCAATAAGAATTGTTTTTAAGTAATTAAAATGCAGTGATGCATTAAATAGACAGAAGTCGACAGTAAAGATCTTTTATAATGTATTTCTATTGTTCAAAAAAGCCTTAAAAATGCAAATCAGCATCAGAATGATTTCTGAAGGATAAAATAATAATGAAGACTGGAGTAATGATGCTGAAAATTCTGCTTTGATCACAGGAATACATTACTTTTTAAAATATATCCAAACCAAAAGCAGTTATTTTAAAATTATATGAATATTAGTGTTTTTGCTGTATCAAATAAATGCAGCTTTAGTGAGCATAAGAGCCTTCTTTCAAAAACATTTGAAATGTTTTGTTAATTAATACCAACCTCAAAATTTTAAATGACATTGGATGCAAAATAAAAGAAATCCTGAGGATTTAACAGCCCTAGTAAGTAAAAAGTAATATATTTAAAAGAGATTTCATACTAAGTACAGTTCAAATCTATTACTGATGTATCACTCGAGACTTACTGATAGAAAAATTATAATAAAACTCTATTTAGAGTACTATTTGTGCACAATGCACATTTTTTTTATATTAAGCCTGAAATGAGTCACAATTTAATGTCACTATTGATGAGAATTGTGTGAATAATATTGGTCTTGCAATGCAAGAGATTTGTTCACCTGAAGTACGCTTGCAATAGTTCTACTTCAGCACAATCACATATACTTCAGTCTATCTTTAGTTGGACTTCAGCACAATTAAAGTGCATTAAGTACAAAACGAGTTCCAATTTAGCAGACTTTAATTTAGGGGTGGGCATAGATTACTTTTTTTAATCTAGATATCAGTAATATCAGCGGCAGGTAAGATTACTCAGGTTCATTCCTGCACTCGGTTACATATGTTTTAATTATCAAAATTAAACATGTGTTTACTTCACCATGGTATTTGTGATTATATTAATTGTAATCAATCTGAATGACTGTAGTAATGCACGCATACAGAGCACGTGATCTCTGTGACGCCCCGATGTACAAAACAGACCATCTCACCTCTGTAATAAACACGGAGGTGTTAGTCCCGTCTGAAACGGTACATGAAAATCCCGGACAGGAGATGAGAATCGAAGCTCACACGTACAGTAGTTTAGAAAATTAGTCCAGTCCGAATAGGGCTACAGTGTAATTCAGCTAGGTATCCATCCACCACTACTTTAATTAGAACAGTTTAGTATACCAAAGGTACAATTGCAGATTAATCACTTACTGTACACATATAAATATTTATGCATTTCAAATTAAATTTGACCAGAATTTAGAACTTTCATTTTGGACTGAACTAACCCTTCAAAGACAACAGCACCACATTTTTTTCGTCTTTCTTTCTTGTCGTCAAGGTAATGAAATACAGGTTGTGCCGCTGCTCCGACAAGAAACATCACAACAACAACAACACTGATCACGGCACTGTACTCGGCCTGGATGATGTCAAATGTCACGTCAGTAAATTCCATTAACATTCCCGCAGAAATTCCAGCTGTTTGCCTGCCAGTCATAGTCCGGTTATGTTCTACATTTTAGCAGATGGCATCACAACACCAGCACGGTTGTGTTTTCTATGGATTGTTCTGGCATCTTGTGGTTGTACTCTCTCTCTCTCTCTCTCTCTCTCTATTATGCCTGCGTGATTTTCTAGGATTTTTCCAAAAAAAAAAAACGTTTTGTGGTTTTCTGAACAAGCTGCTTTTGATTTTGTCTTTATAGGGCAGGAATGTCAAAAACGTTTAATATTAATTAAATGGTTTGAATGTGTGCCTGGCCTTTTGCGACGGAATTGTGCGCTAGCTTGAGGGGATATTGTATTTGTCATATTTTATTAATACTGTGCATCTTAATGGCTATTATATGGCTGTAAATGCATCATGACAGGTTTCATTGCACAAGGGGACACCAGTCAAAAGGACATGACCCAAAAAATTAAAAAAGAAATCTTAAAATTCACTCACCCTCAGGCCATCTAAGATGTAGATGTTAGTTTCTTCATCAGAACAGATTTGGAAATATTTAGCATCACATCATCAGAATCCAAACAGCTGATAAAAACATCCACACCAGACTATCGAGTGACAAGCTGTGTTTGTATGAAACCAATCCATCATGAAGGTTTTTATTAGCTGTTTCGACGGCACCCATTCACTGCAAAGGATCCATTGGTGAGCAAGTGATGCAATGCTACAGTTTTCCAAATCTGTTCCCATGAAAAAACAAACATTTTGACCAGAGGGTGACTACATTTTCAGCTCATTTTCATTTTTGGGTGAACTGTTTCTTGAAGGCCTGTGGGTGCTACGTGACGTGAGCATGATATCACCAGCTCATGTCAGATCAGAGAGAGACTAACCCTAGATATTCCCAGGGGTGCATGTGAGCTCTCCAAGGCTTCTGTCTGCAGTGTCATGTTTGTTTCAGGAGCTGGGATGTGTGTGCATGTCTGTATATGTGTCTGTTAACGTTGTGTGCCGTTGGTGTGTGTGTGTGTGTGCGCGCAAGCTTGACTGCAAGTGCATGGATGTGTTTGTATGTTTGTAAGTGTGTCTTTGTGCATGTATATATTACATGTGATCATTTCTGGAATGGATGAGGAAAAGTTGGAGCAACAGGGTGACCGATATTTTTAAACGGGAAATGTATTCTTAAGCCTGTGATGCATTAGAAAGATGTGTCAAGTGCCAGCGGACAGATTTGTTGTGGACTATGGTAGTTTATGAGTATTTTTTTCAAGTCAGATTTGACACAATATTTATCTCATATACAGCAGATTCCGGTCTGGTTTCTTTTCGATCAATTTTGAGTATCTCCTACAAAGGATTGTCAAATATAATCAGTAATAATATGTAAATCAAACTTTTTCAACTGATACATTTCTGTATTATTTTGATGTTTATCATGTGGCTGTAATAAAATGATTTTTTTTAAATTAATAAACATGCATAAAATGATGTCTTCCTTACCGAACTGCCTGGAATTTTTCTGTGTGTCTGTAAAAATAATTTTCTGAGATAAATTTAAATATAAATATTTGATTAAAATGAAAGAAAAATGATTACCTAAAAATAACTAAAACATAATAATTTATGTTTTTTATTTTAAATGTATAATAATTACTCAAATAGAAACAAATTAAATCTAAATAACAAAATTTATTTGAAACTTCAACAAAATTTCTAAAACTGAAATAAAAAATAAAATAAAAAGTGAATATTTGAATCATGTCAAAACAATGAAAAATATGATTTAACACTAAATAAATAATCCTAACATAACACAAGCTCTTTTTGAATTGAGGAATCCTCCTTTGAGCCACGTAAACCTTTGACCTTTCACCCCTAAGAACTGTTCTGGTATTCCATTTATTTCTTAACAGTGGATTCTATTGTTCAAAGGGCATTTTGACATCTTAAACCACTCAGCTCCTTTGTTAAATTCCTAATCTGATGTATCAGTTGATCTTTTTCTTCCATGTGGGGCCAAATCTCACAAAAATGTCTCACATTTCAATCAGAAGTTAATAAAGGAGGAAGAAACTATATTTTGCATTGTTGTAGAACCATTACAGTGTCATAACATAACAGTCTCATAAGTTTATGATAAGTTTGCGTGTCTGCTTTACACTTTTCACTCGATAACTTATTAACTTGAGTGTTTTTGTGTCTGTGCATAAAACATGAAAACTGGTATTATTAACACAGCCTTTTATTTAAATATATTAGTGAAACCTTAGTACTGAATTATGTTACTCACCCCTGCTCTTTTTCATCTAAAAAGTAAATCACGTGCTTTGAGAATCCGTAGTCACACCCACCAGTTGACAGTAGGCGGAGTCAACTGAGTTTTCTCCATCTGAATGGCGCTTGGGGGCGTGGCTTCGCGGACAAAACACTGAAGCGTGCGCTTACGCTGCGGTTTGATTGACAGATCAGAGTGACTAGGAGCCGGGGAAGATTCTCAGCGCAATGTCAAGTCCAAAAAGAGTTTGCATCGTCGGCTCTGGGAACTGGTAACATTTTTCATATTTTAGAAATGGATCATTTCGGATCATGTGACAGCGTATAAGACTATTAGCTTAAACATTAACAAGCCCTTCAATCAATCACATGCTACGTTTTAAGGTTATGACATTTGAAAGAGCATAACAGCAGACGTATTTATAGATGATACTGAAATAGACAATGTATTTTTTTTTTTTTTGTTGTTGCACAATTTGAGTTTCACTTCAGATGTTCTGTTCAACAGCTGTGAATGTGCTTGAATATTTATCACTGTTTGCTTGAGCCATTTGTAACATTGCTGTGATGCAAAACAAGCAGGACACATGCTCCAGTCAGTCACACTGGTTAGGTTCAGTATTTATGTTCCATAAGTTTCAACTAACCAACATACAGCCGTCTGGCCACATCTGTGTCCATTTCTAATTTTTTTTTTTTTTACATTTTTAAATGTTTATAATAGTCTTCTTACGATACAGGGCTTGCTTCCTTAAACCTTTAGGATCTAACACTGATAGACATTTATTCAGGTCAATATGATCAGCTGATAATTTTGAGACTCACACAAGCTTGAATCTTTGAAATGGGCTACTGTTCCTTTAAAACCACCTAAACAAGATTCCAAAAGTAGTTGTTTATGTAACAACAATGAAAGTTTATGTGTATACATCAATTAAGAGTCATACTGGATTTGTTATACACTCTGAATGCATATACAGTGGAAATGTTTCTAGTTAAATCAGTGTTTACACACAACCCAAAATAATTCATTTCCCCAAACAATACTGCAAAATTGATATCTCAGGGTATTTTATCTTTGTTTGGTGTCAAATTAGTTAACCCCCCGCTTTTACTAGAGCAGACTGAGCGTCTGATCTTACACAACAGGCTTTGATCACAATCATCCCTGTCCCTTGGAATGCAAACGCACCTTTTGGTGTGAGATCCTGAAGTTTGTAATGAGAGTGAAGTCCTTGATTACGTTTCACTCACAGTATTGTGATATTGCATGCAACCTTTCACATAATGAACTCTCTTTCGCTCATGTCCGCAGGGGTTCTGCTATTGCTAAAATAGTTGGCACGAATGCAAGGAATAATCCAAAGTTTGACTCCACGGTTAACATGTGGGTTTTTGAAGAGACGGTGAATGGACGTAAACTCACAGAGATCATAAACACAGACCACGAGAACGTCAAGTATTTGCCTGGACACAAGCTTCCGGAGAATGTTGTAAGAAACTTACATCTTACACTTGATCATATAATTCATGTTATACGAATAATAAAAGGTTTACATTTAATAAATAATGTCTAATAGAATAAAAATCTAATAAAACATTCTATTCTAAAAACAATAGTTTTATTTTTATATTAAAATAGTAATACACATAAAAATTCTAATAAAATAAAATAAAAATAGAATACATATACTGTAAATAATAAATATATACACAGTATATGTGTGTGTAAATCAGTTGTTTTATATAACTGATAACCTATTAATATATATATAACCTATATTATATATTTTATATTATTTGAATAAAAAAAA
>JAUMHI010000046.1:2061942-2102954 GCA_032359435.1 Enteromius unitaeniatus
CACTATCACACATTTAGACTGATTTGTGAACAATGTTTGAGAGAAATGGTAATATTGTGTATCTGGAATTAATTTTACATCTTTCAGTCCATCTCATGAAACATCGGAGCAGAAACAAAGGTGTTGCGTTTATATTTTTGTTGAGTGTATGTTTAAGCTTTTCAGTTGTTATTTATACTTTATTTCAGCTTTATTCCAATTAACAGAAATGATGTTTAATGGTTAACAATGACAACAAGACTTGCAGATTCAGTACCAGTTAAGTGTTTTTATTAAACTGCTTTAATAATACAAAAATTTGTATTATTTAAGCAGTGCAATTATATAGTGGTTGGAGTACTTTTCAGAGATGTCCATTGTAATACATTAATGCAAACCGAATTTTTGTGTTTCTAGTAATGTGCTTTTCTTTGTCATTTCTTTGTTATTCCAGGTGCATTTCTCATCCCCTACTTCATATTTCTGTTTGGCGGAGGTTTGCCCGTCTTCTTTCTGGAGGTGGCGCTCGGCCAGTTCACCTCTGAGGGAGGAATCACATGCTGGGGCAAACTCTGCCCCATTTTCACTGGTAAGACAAACGGACGGATCGAGAGAATAAGAGAGAGAGCGGACGAGACAGTCTGACTTTGACAATATTTAATGACTCATCGGGCTCAGGCACATTTTAATCAGCATAAATCATATTTCATAATGCTCCCATCCCCCTGCTGGGTACTCGGGGTCCCTCACGGTAATGCCGACCAATCGGCAAAGCCGTTACTGCGATGCGCTTTGCGTCTGATTGGCTGCTGAAGTGCCTCTTTAAAGCATATTCACTCTGACCTGCTTTCAGCATCTGATGCGGTTGCTAGGCAACACTTGAAGACGCGGTGTTCTTTTGAAACGCATCGTCATGTTCTTATCTGTGTGTGAGAGGGATGCGGGTCACTCATACAAACACACACACACACACACTACATGCGCCTTTAATTCCCCATGATTTGTTTGCTTTGAGCTGCTCTGTGCTTCAGAGAGCTGTGACTAACACCCCGCTCCGCATTTGGACATGTATTCTGATCTCCATGGCAACAGCAGTGAGAGGTGACTGAGATGCTTGCGATGGGATCTCCTCTCAGCTCAGGAGCCAAAATCTTGGTAGGAATGATTGAAACAATGAAAAACATATCAGGTCAGGAAGGTTTTCAGTCTTTTAGATTCCACAGACAACCAAATATGATCATCCTAAGAGAGACCAACACTCTAAAATATTTTTGCATATAGACAGATATTAATGCCGTGTGAAATATACAATATATATATATTTCTATTTAATTTCTATTTAATTATTTTAATCACATTTTCTAGTTAATCATATTTCTTAGTCTTATCATTCTTCTTCTTATTATTATTATGTATTAATAATAATATTTGTTTTTATTTTGATTTAAATAACATTTTATTTCATTTTTTTATTTTAAATCAAATATATTTATTTAGTATGTATGGTTAGTTAGATCAATCGTATTTTTCAAAAAAATAATAATTTGAATAAAATATCTGAAATGTTCTTTCTCAATTTATTTTTAACAAATAACAAAAAGTCAAATAATAATTTTAAAATGCATTTATTTGAATCAATAAATAATTTATTTACATTTTATTTATCTATTTCAAAAAATTCTAAATAAGTTTTTATTTTCATCCAATTTATTTATTCTTATTAGTTAGTTTTTTACACTGCTTTTCTTATTTATATTTATTAAAATCATATTAAATATTTAATTTTTTTGTCCTATATATTTTAGTTATTTAAATAAAATGTATTAATCATCTTTAAATATTTAATTTATTTATTTTAACACATTTTATTTTTTTTATTAAATGTATAATTATAGCATTTTTTATAGCAAATCAAATTATAGCATTTGATTTATATATTTAGTATTTTAATGAATTAATTTAAGTAATTAAATTAAATAATAATAATAAAAAAAAATAATAATTGTACACTGCTTCTTTAAACTTTTTCATGGACCCACAGTAATTCCTTGTGGACCCTGGGAGTCCCTGGGCCCCAGTTTGAAAAGCCCTGTCTTAGGAGATATTTTTATTACTTTAGTGCCTGACCTCTATATATACACTTGCATGGGCACGTCGCTCACGTGGCTGGGTTTTATTTAGCACATACAGTGCAAATGAGTGATATTTCGTGCCGCCGTGAGCCTATTGTCCCCTTTCACCCAATCATTAGTCTCAGTGGCAGCTGACTGTTCTCTCTTGAACAAGCACGTGCATCTACAGTAAAGTCCTGCTCCTGCACGTATGGCATTCTGATGTCAGCTGTCACAGCGGCTCCTGGCACCACGGAACGGGCTTGTGGCACTTTGTATTAATTATAGCATGAAACCAGCTTTCGGCCTTTTGACTGCCCTCAGCCCTAGAACACTAACACTAAAAATATGATTTCAGACGCTGTGTCAGAGCCAACAGGTGAAGCTTCATTGCTCTGAGAATAGAGCTGCTTCAGCTGTGTTTGACTCATTAACACACAGCAGGGCCCTCAGAGAGAACAGAGGCTCTCCGTCTCATGAAGTGTCACGTTGTGCTCTGCTACGCTTAGATGTGGCACATCTCATCAACAGACCGCATAATGTGAGGTATCATTCATATATCGCTAACATTACATGCAGTGCAAGTGGCGTTGCTTGTCTTCTCATCTCTGAGCAGTGCTGGCAGTGTAACGGTCTGATGAGCCATTGCTGGTTTGTGTTGGTCTGCTTAGTCCATCGGGACAGTTAGTTCCAGGACAGCACTACAGATTGCTTAGAGAACAAGCATCTGCTGACGAGATAGATAGCACAATTAAACGGGTCATATAACATTGCTAAAAAGAACATTATTTTGTGTATTTGGTGTAATGCAATGTGTTTATGCAGTTTAAGGAAAAAAAAAACATTATTTTCCACATATTGAAATTGATAGATTTCTAGTTGTGTGAAGCACAAACAAAGTAGTTTTACTTTCAAAACGAAACACAGCATCTCCAGAACATGGCACCTGCAGCAACACTACAGTGCGAATAATAGCTCCACCTTCTTTCTTTGAGTAAACATTTGCAGGAAGCAGATATTCCCACTCTGTGATGTAGCGAAATTAAGTGGGGACGTTTAAATGATCTGTTTTAGGGGGGTGTGCTTGAGTTTTAACTTTTATAAAGGATATCTCATTGAGTTTGATGCTTTAGTCTTTGCAACTTTTATATGCACTCCAAAGAGAAAGAAATCATCATATGACCACTTTAACCCTTCCTTTCTTCTTCATAAACCTGACATAGTATTTTACTTGCATAAAGTGGGACCTATTTTCTCAGGGACCTACGATGCAGAGAAAGACTAGATTTTGTTCACAGGGTATGGTTGCACCAAGTATACTACTAAATATTTGAGTGCTGATCCATTAAACCCTACGTATAAACTAAATATTTAAAGAAGCAAGAGTAACGACTGGAATAAAATAGCAAATCGATTGAATTAGATCAATGAGCTCATGTTTTTCCGGACAGACGTCAGTGCTTTAGATGTATACGATGATGCTGACGCTTACAATCATTTACATTTTATAAGAACAAACATTACATCAATAATGCTAACTTAATGGTTCTTAACCATGAAATCGATCTAAATAAAACACTTAAATTAAAAGACAATTGTAAAATAAATGTAAATAAATATAACAACCAATCTTAAGTAGCACAGGTATATTTGTACATTGTATAAATCTAAATGATACATTTTTCTTGTACGCCAAATTTAATCTGGTCATGTTTCATGAAGATATTTTGTTACTTGTCTACCGAAAATATACTTGATTAGTAATATGCATTGCTAAGGACTTCATTTGGACAACTTTAAAGGCAATTTTCTCAATATTTAGATTTTTCAGATTCCAGATTCCAGATCAATGGTTGAATATCAGCCAAAATGTTGTCCTCTCCTAACATCAATGGAAAGCTTATTTAATATCTTTTAGATGTTGTATAAGTCTCAATTTCAACTGGTTTTGTGATCCAGGATCACATAATTACTGGAGGATCATGTGACACTAAAGACTGGGGTAATTTATTCAAAGAAAATATTTTTTTGTAATTTCGCTTTTCAGTTCAAAACACCTAAATAGTAATAATTTTTCAGAATATTTTTTGTATTTTGTATTTTTGATGCAGCCTTATTGAGCGTAAGACACTTCAAAAACATTTTTAAATCTTTTGAACGATAGTGCAAATAAATGTATATCTAATTTAGATATATTTAGATACAAAAAAATACATTTAGATGTAATGTAAGCATAATTATGACTAGTTTAAGTGAGTAATCTAGAGTAAACACTGATGAATTATGAAAACAAACAGTGTGAGTATTGCTTTCTTATTGACTCTGTATTTGCATCAGGAATTGGCTACGCTTCGATCGTGATCGTGTCTCTGCTGAACATCTACTACATCGTGATCCTGGCCTGGGGTCTGTACTACCTGCTGCAGTGTTTCCAGCACGAGCTTCCCTGGGCCCGCTGCAGACACAGCTGGAACACGGCCAACTGCGTGGAGGACACCGTCCGCAAGAACAAAAGCCTCTGGCTCTCCGCTAACGTCACCAGCCTCACCAACCTCACCTCGCCGGTCACCGAATTCTGGGAGTGAGTATGGAGCGTGGCCCTAAGGCTATGTGTAGGAGACGAACGCTCTGCGCTCATTCTCATGACTCTGATGTCGCCTGCAGGAGGAACGTCCTCAGCATCTCTTCGGGAATCGACGAGGTCGGCGGTCTGAAGTGGGAGCTGGCGCTGTGCCTGCTGGCCGTCTGGATCATCTGCTTCTTCTGCATCTGGAAAGGAGTCAAATCCACTGGCAAGGTGAGTCCAACACAACGTCACAAAGCAGCCCATTACACTTTTAGAAGTTTGTTCCTCTGTATTTTGAGAAATGGTCATTATGTTAGATATCAATCCCCTATTATGGATTTTTGAAAATGACCTTTCATGCAGTAACACAGTGAATGAAAACATCCTGCAGTTTTAACTCTGAAAGTGCACTGTGTATAAAGTTATTGTCTCTCAAAAGAAAGAGTCGACTCTTTAAAACGAGTCCCAAGCCGTTACATGCTGATAATAACATGAAACATTAGCATATTGATGGGCACTTGTTGCACACACAAACCGTGCCAAGCTGAATGAAAATGCAAATACATTTTTTGCCACTGGTTGCCACTTTTGGAGCGTTAAAAACTCACAAACACTGCTTTAAATGAAATCCACCAATCGCTGGAGAGGTTTGGAAAAATGAATCGTTTGGGAGTCGTTGAACAAATAAGGTAAAAATAATGAAAGTATGTTTTGACCTTGCATGCATGGGGGACTCACAAAACCAAAATATCAACCTTTCATAACCAATTATAGGGGCACTTGAAGAGTGAAAATTGTAGCCACATAAGATAACCAAAGTTGAAATGAGCACCTTTTGCCTTTCAATAAATCATATAATAATCATAAATAATTTTTAATGTGAAAATTTAAATGTGAAGATGCAGTCAAAACAGTCAAAAAACTGACATTTTGTGACATATTATTGCAATTCAAAACAACTTTTTTCTATTTAAATATAATATGATATTTATTCCTGTGATCCAAGCTGAATTTTCAGCATCATCTTCAGTACCACATGATCCTTCAGAAATCATCCTCATATGCTTATTATGCTTATTATTTAGAAAAATTATATATTCTTACTGCTTGCTGAACAAAAGTATTAATTTCTTTAAAAAAAAGAAATAGAATGAAACACATGAAAATGTATTGGTGTTTTTTTTTCAGTCTAGAAAATGTGTAGGATTATAATCACAGACACACACAGAGCCTCATTCATGAAACACAAGCAGAACCGATTTCTGTGTAAATCATTCGTAAAACCATTAAATTCACTGCAGCGCTTTGTGAAAAAGGATGACTTTATGAGCGAATTACACAGAAATCCATTCTGCTCGTGTTTCGTGAATAAGACCCGATTAATGAACACTTTCACAAGCCTTCCTTTCAGAGTTTGTAGCTCTCTGTGGGCTTCATCTATGCCTTACGTAGGTGTATAATTATTTTATATTCATTATGGAAATCCACAAAGCCTCTGGCCTCTTCTCGGTCTGTCTGTAGGTGGTCTATTTCACAGCGACGTTTCCTTTCCTCATGCTAATTGTGCTGTTGGTTCGTGGTGTGACTCTGCCTGGTGCCGCCGAGGGCATCAAGTTTTATCTTTACCCCGATCTGACCCGCCTAAAAGACCCTGAGGTACTGAAACACACAGAAAGAAATCTTTGTGCAGTGTTGTTTTTAATTTAAAGGAAACGTGATGAAGCCAACTGTAATCTCTGTCTCTGTGGACTGGTGTAGGTGTGGATTGATGCAGGCACTCAGATCTTTTTCTCGTATGCTATTTGTCTTGGTGCGATGACATCACTGGGAAGCTACAACAAGTACAAGTATAACTGTTACAGGTCAGGACTTGTGTTTTAAATGCATGTTTACAGCTATATGCTGTCTATTTGTTCTATAAACATTGTGTGTGTGTGTGTGTTCAGGGACTGCATGTTGCTGGGATGCCTGAACAGCGGTACCAGTTTTGTGTCAGGCTTTGCCATCTTCTCCGTCCTGGGGTTCATGGCACAGGAGCAGGGCGTGGCCATCGCCGATGTGGCAGAGTCAGGTAATATTCAGGGTCAAAGGTCACCAACCTGCTAGAATTCTAGGGAGAAATTTCATTTATGATTGTCATTGATCTTATGTGGTGTATGTTATACAAAGCTCTTTTAAGTTGTTCAACAAGAAATCCTTTTTCCCCCGAAATATATACATCTTATTTATAGGAATATTTATACGTTTATACATGTAAAGTGGGTACGGAAAGTTTTCAGACCCCCTTAAATTTTTCACTTAATTTCCTTATTACTACACACAGCACCCCATATTGACAGAAAAACACATAATTGTTGACATTTTTGCAGATTATTAAAAGAAAAAAACTGAAATATCACATATGTATATATATATATATATATTAGCATAACACATTTTTCTTAAATATGCATTTGTGTATACATAGACATAATAAATATATAGTGTACACATATATTATGTAAAAAATATTGTGTATGCAATTTTATTTTGTTTGCAATTTTTCATATATATATATATTTATATATATTCACTACTAATACATGATACATGTGAATATAAATTCACAAATAAAAATGTGTTAAATTAATATATAATACATAATATAATAAAAATATATATATATAAATAATACACACACACACACACATTAACAAATATATATAAATACATTCATATATTTATCTTATGACTTTTTAAAATCTAAAATATATTTTTTTTACAGCGTACAGTCTAGAATATTGTGTATATTTATATAATATTTCTAGAAGAAGTTTATATAAGAATGTCATGCCATTGGCTTTTCTTTTTCTTTTTCTGCGATTGTCAGGTCCTGGTCTGGCCTTCATCGCGTATCCAAAGGCCGTCACAATGATGCCACTGCCGACGGTCTGGGCCATACTTTTCTTCATAATGCTTCTGCTACTGGGCCTAGACAGTCAGGTTAGATCCACACACACAAACACACACATACACTTCCTGCTGTAATTAAATTAAAGCCATAGTTCACCCCGAAAATGAACATTTTGTCATTTACTCCCAAATAAATGACGACTTCTGCTGAACACAAATGATAGAAGTCATTTTTGGGTGAACTCACCACTGAAGCATAATTGGAAACTCTGTTAATTCTCTGAGTAATAAAAAGGTCCTCTGGGTGGTGTGACATATGAGTGTCCTGGTGTTAGAATAAAAGACTGCAAGCATTGAGATGGTTAAGCCAGTAGATCATAACTTTTCAGCATAGCGTTGAGTCCTGATGTGAAACATCATCGCTTTGCGGCTGTGCGTCAGCGTCAAGGAATTATGCCGCTGTATTTTGGGCTGCCTCCCACAAACACACCCTCACACACATATCACGAGATGCTGAAGGTATTCCAGTCTCATATGACTTGCTGAAAAGCCAACGTGCGGTGGATCATGTTTCCCTTTGTGTATGTGTGTGTGTGAATTGACACCTACATCACACAAGCAAAGTGAGAGCAACAACAGTGTGGACATAAATAAGGGTGCCATTATTATGAATGTCATTTAGAAAAGATGTCAGAAAAGATTTATTATCCCCTAGACAGTGTGCTGAAGCACGCGTGTTTTGATTTTCCACAAACCAGGGTCAGATGTCACTATTGTTTGTTCATTAGGACACTTTACCTCATATGACTTCAGCAGGCTAGTCCCATTAAAGCAGTGTTTTTTCATTGAATCATGGATAATCATCAGTTTAGTCTATACTAATAGATACACAAACAAAACAGTTGCTTAAAGGAATAGTGCATTTTCTTGTACGTAGATGAGTTTGTTTCTTCATAGGAAAAGAAAAGATTTGGAGAAATCCTCCGCAGTGAATGGGTGCCGTCAGAATGTGATGTTTTTATCTGTTGTTTGCACTCTCAATAATCCACAACAGTCCATCAATTAACATCTTGTTAAGCCAAACGCTGCATGTTTACCAGAAACAAATTCATCATAAAAACATTTTTTAACTTAAAACCATTGCTTTTGACTTTTAATCCATAATAACACTTCCTTCAGAGAAAAAGTCAATTCTGCATTGTCCGTTCCCATCAAAACCGTTGTGAATATTACCTAAACAGTCACTAAAACAGAAAATCAGTAACAGTATCTACTCACGATGAGTCACTTCTAATATTACCAATTATTAAAACTAACATTAACTAATTATTACTGCAGATCCCAGGTTTGCGCATGGGTTTAACTTTTTTGACATTTCAAGTGTTTTTTTTTCAAAATGCAAAAACTATGATTGAAACAAAACTGTAAAAACTAACAATGTATTAGTGATGGCCACTAATAGGCATCTGTACTGCTCTGTAGTACCCAGTGTATCACATGACCTCTGCTTCACAAACATTGGTATTGTTCGAATCACATCACTTCTTATTTACATAAAGTTAAATGGTTGCATTGTTATGTAAATCAGTCAGTGTGAACATGTCTTTATAACTGTAGTGTCACGCCAGGCCTTAACCAGGCACAACATGATGTAGCAATATATGACAAAAGCTCTTTATTTTATGCTCATTTGGTTTTTTTTCTTTATGGAATATATAACTTTTTAAATTAAGTTTTATTTTATGCAAACGAACACAACAAGTGACCAGTGACAGGTCATTACAGCTGCTTATATTGTTTATTAGTGTATTGTATTATTATGTTTACTAGCGTTATCACCAATAAAACAATTTAGTCATTTCCAAACTGAAATAGATAAGCTGAATGGAAAATATGCTAAAAATATTATATGTATATAATATACAAATATAATATGTATGAAAATATGTAACTGTAATCAGTACTAAAATGACAAAATATGAAACGTATGAAATGTAAATATGAATAAAGACAAAAAGAAATAAATTAATTAAAACTGCCAAAGCACTTCTACGATGTTAAAACTGAAAATATAAAAATGCTAGAAAATATTGATAATACTACAATAGTAGTAACTTCTCAAATAACACTGGTACTTTTGAATCAGTTCCATCGTGTGTGTGTGTGTGTGTGTGTTTTCTCCCAACAGTTTGTAGAAGTGGAGGGTCAGATCACCTCTCTGGTGGACCTGTACCCATCCCTCCTAAGGAAGGGATACCGGAGAGAAATCTTCATCGCTGTAATCTGCGTCATCAGTTACCTGCTGGGACTCACCATGGTCACTAAAGTAAGAGCGAGAGGATGGAGACGGAGGAGTGTGTTGATCTGCAGTGTATGAATGCTGAATGTGTGTCTGTCTCTCTCAGGGTGGCATGTACGTCTTCCAGCTGTTTGACTACTACGCTGCCAGCGGTGTGTGCCTTCTCTGGGTTGCATTCTTTGAATGTGTTGCAGTAGCCTGGGTTTACGGTAAGACACACTAGTGCTTGTCTAGATGGGCTTTTTAATATTAGCTTTTTTCTTTCATTTTCACTCATTTTTGAAAGTAAAGGCTAACTTAGATTTTTTTTTTACTTTACCTTTAAAATCTGTTTTTCTTTTTTAATTAATTTGGTATTATAAAAATCATTCTAGTTTTAAAGGATATTTTATAATTAATAACTAAAGGTTTTTTTGTTTTTTTTTTACTTTTTGTTATATTTTCTCTTAATTATGTAAGAAAGTTCACAACTAATATATTTTATAATTGTATTGTAAAACATTTATTTAAAAAAATAATTCAATAAACAAGGCAAAAAATTAAATGGTAACCTGTTGCAAGGTTTTAAAAATTTATTAAATGTATATTATTTTATTTTAATTAAATAAAATGGTAACCAGTTGCAAATAAATTATTTGTATTTTTATTAGAGTTTTTAAAAATGATTTATTCAGCAAGGATGCTATAAATTTATCAAAAAATGACAGTAAAGACTTTTATAATATTACAAAAGATTTCTGTTTGAAATAATTGGTCATGGTGGTTGCTAGGTGGAATGAAATGAGTTAAAATATATTAAAACACAACTTTTGTATTTTAAATTGTAATAATATTCTCAACATTTTTGTTTTAGCTGTATGCTGATGAAATAATGCAGTCTTGATGAGTATAAGATTTTTGAAACAATTATGAAAGTCACTTACTGACCCCAAATTATTAATACACATTTAAACTAAAATCACCATCATATACCATCATAAACCCACACTATATGCACAGTTATTTAAATGTGTGTCTCTTCAAAAACAGATGGTGCGGTCACTTGTGTTTACAGAATAAATCCCGAGCTGATGATCTTTGCATTAAGCTCATGAATGTTGCTCAATCAGCAGTCTAGCAATCTTTGTTGAGATTAATCTTATATAATCTTATTTAGTCTTATATAATAACATCAGTCCTCTGGGCTTATTTCACATCTCTGTTTTTCATCCACGACTGGCCCCACATGAAATCGGCGTAATAAAAATCACAGCTCAAATCTTGACTGCATGTGTGTGTTTGCAGGGGCTGATAATTTCTACGATGCTATAGAGGACATGATCGGCTACAGACCCAACGGCTGGATGAAATGGAGCTGGATGTTGATCACTCCCGTCCTTTGTGTGGTAAGTGTGTGATGAAACACTATTTATCCTTGAGAAATATGGCCAGTAGCAGTGGTTTTTGATCACTCTCATTTTTCTATTTCAGGGTTGTTTTGTCTTCTCGTTGGTGAAATACAAGCCGCTCACCTATAACAAGTTTTACGAGTATCCTGATTGGTCTATTGGATTGGGTTGGGCTCTTGCGCTGGCTTCTATGATTTGCATCCCAATGATGGTCGTCATTAAAATCATCCAATCAGACGGCTCCCTGATAGAGGTGAGAAAGCTGCATATAAAAACGGAAAATATATATTTTGATCATATGGCTATTTGGTCTGTGACATTAGGATGATTCTCAACTAAGGGCAAAACATTTGTGTTTTCTAGGATAATAAAAAAGGTATATAAAAGTAAATGTAATATTTTATGTATTAAATATGTATATAAATGTAACAAAGGAAAATCTTAATTATGTATTTAAATTATATTATAATAAGAGTTAAGGGTTTTATTTTTTATTTTAGAAAACTTAAAACAGAAAAAATAATTCAGAGTTTAGTACTGTTTACAGAGAAAGAGCCATTCTAGTTTTAAAAGATATATTAAGCAATTCTATATTTATTATATATAATATTTATACTATATATTATATATATATATATATATATATATATATAAAAAGATTAAACTTTTTCTTTAATTTATTTTGGATTTTTAACAAATGTATTAAATTTGGTATAATAATAAATAGATTATTGACTTGATAAGGACTATTAATTTTCAAGTCATTCAAGGTTAAAATTATCTATTATAATAGCTTATTATTTTTTATTTTAGTTTAATTTACTTTATTTTTTATTTTAATATTTAAAACATTTATGCTTTTTTTCTTTCTTTACAGTTTTAAGAAAAATGGGTTCCACTTTATATTAGGTGGCCTTAACTACTATATACTCGCATCATAAAATAAGTACATTGTACTTATTGTGGTCATATTTTATTGCAAAACACTTCTGCTGCTCTTGAGGTGGGATACAGGTAAGGTTAGGGACTGGTTTGGTGGTATGGGTAGGTTTCAGGTGTAAGGGATGGGTCAACAGTAACTATAAATGTTATTACAGAAATATATTACAAATGTGATTACATAAAGGTATTTTTAAAAATATAAGTACAATGTAAAAACATGTAAGTACACACTTAGTACATTGTACTAAAGTATTAATTAAAATGTAAGTACATAGTAGTTAAAGCCACCTAATATAAAGTGTGACTGAAAAATGTAATTCAAATAAACAATAAGCAGTTAAATCTGTGAAATTATTTGGATTAAGTTGGCATTAGGGCCTTTTGCACCGCGGGAACCTTTTCATAGTACCCAAACAAATTATGTAACTACCCACTTTTTGGCGTGTTCGCAGGAACGGTTTTAGTTCCAGGAACTAAATTAGCTCCTACGTCAGAGTAGGGTTTTAAAGAGTTCTAGGAACTAACAGTGACGTAAGTGTACGCTGATTAGCCAAGCGCACGCGAAACACCAGCTACCCAGCATTTTTAAAAAGCTATGTAAACATATTTACTCCACAAACATGGAAAACAATGATAGCGGGACATTTACCTGTTGTCTGCAGTATTGTGTTCTGTTCTCAGCTTTGACGTAAGCCCAACTTTTTGCTCTTGCAGTTGCGTAAATTGTGCTTTACATTTTATCTCCGCTATCATGAAGCCCATGACACACAACAAAAACGACTCCGATCACGGTGTCCCATATTTGCTGCGCAAAAAGACATCACTGTCACTGTTGCGAATGCAACCTGAAAAACGGCCCGAGGGAAAAACTGGATCTCTAGCAACTACCATGCCGACTAGTAGTATCTAGAACTACGTGGTGCAAAAGCCCCTAGTGTGAACAGATACTGGTTTTCCAAATAAATAACAAAAAGAAAATATTTCTGGTTTTTCTGGGTCATAACATTAGCAGCTATCAGCTGTGTCTATGTCACGGTATTTTTGTCCTATGCTTTGTGTTCAGCGGATCAAAGCCGTGGCGGCGCCAGTTAAAGGAGGCGCGAGCTCTCGTCCAAAGGAGTACAGTCTGAAGAACAGCGAGCTGCTTCACCCGCTGGACCCCAACGGCATCCACGCTTTCACCAAACAAAGCCACACCATCGTAGAAACTACTATGTGAGGCTCTCTAAGAGAGATTCCCATATTCTCCCGCTCCTGTCCTCTCCTATGGGAGATCCCGTTATTCCTGTTGTCCCGCTCCCTTCCCCACCATTCCTCTCTCACTCTGCACTAGTGCGTTTTTATGAAATGATCTTATATCGATATATCTTTTTTGCCATGTAGGATTTGTATTCTGATTGTAATCAAAAGGTATTAGCATTAATGCTGATATTGTAATAACCTGATGTGAGCTTTAGCCATCTGGGGCGGTTTGTTTAATCTGTAGTGCACCGTTTCACATTAAACCACGTCCTAACCAGGAGCGACACAGGATTTAATGCTCACTGCATTTCGATTTCTTTCATATCAATCAGATTTGATGTCCTAAACAGCCAAAATGAGACATTGCTTTCTGTTTTTGGTCCTGTCCTCTGAATAGCCCCGCCAACAGTAATTTAAATGATCTTAAATGTTCTCCTATTTTAATTTACATTAAAATTGTATTTTATTTTTACTATTATTCTTAAGTGAATTCAGACTTCCCTGCAATAATAAATGTATTTAAATATACTTAAAATCAGGAGATTTTGACTTTATATGGTATACATAGCTGTAATAATAAAATTAATAGATGTAATAATAAAATAACTATAAAACCATTTCATGTTTTAGATTATTTGTGAATAATGTTCACACTAAATCTAAACCCAATTTTTATAATCTCATGAATAATTTCAGTTTTGGGACATACCAAAAAGAAATCTAAATGATATATCCCTGCTTTATATTTATAATATTCCTGAATACCACTTCGCTCAAAATCTCATTGGTCCTGCTCTGCATAGATTTACATACGTAAATTATTGATTAGATTCTGATTTTATCGCTTTGGACTTTTATTGTGTCGCACCTGGTTAGGACTCAATTCATCAGCAGAGAGAGTGAGTTTTAGCTTCATTTTTAGAAAAAGCAACAAACTAAATGTGACATAAGCTACATTATGACGTCCGTCAGTGGTTGTGGCAGTAACTCTTGTTTCGATGAGGTTCTTAAATGTTCTTTGTCTTGAAGAAAAATGAATGTACCTCCGCTTTGAGCGGACGCCGTGCACAGACATGCACAAACACGTAAGACATAAGCAAACCTTGACGCTCTGTCCTTTTGTCTCTCCTTGAACCACAGTGATCACTGCCATCGCACACATTGAGTTCCTCTAACACTGTAGGCAGCTGTGTTCACTAATAGAAGTATCATTCGATGCACTATTATAAGCGTCATTTACTGTAAGATGATCCGAGAGCTATCAAACACCACGCAGGGCCGTTTGGCAGCACTTTATTAGCTGTTTATGTACAGCGGGGTCTGAAAGGTCTGACAATGCTTTCAAGAAATATTTCATATATCATATTTTAATTCATTTGGTATTGTATAACCATTCAAAAGGCTACTATAATACAATAGTAGTCTTTAAAAATGCATATATCTTGTGGGCATATTCAGTTTTTGGATTGTTTTCATTATGAATTATACTATCAGCAGGAAAGAGCTGACGTGAACAAAACCTGATGAGCAACCTGAGCTTCGATGGACCGTCCGTACAAAGAGTCGTATGATCAATGCCGCTAATTCACTTTAGATTAGTGATCTAGAAATAATGTTTGTTTTTCAAAATTTGGATTCCCAGGCATTTCAGACGCTGTCTGTCACATGATTCAGCACAGACAAACTTGCTCACAATCATCAAACCAGAAACCTGGGTTTTATGTCCTTGCACAGAGACACTGCCATTCCCCTCTCTGGCTTAAGAATGAGATTGTACAATTGTCTTTTTAGCCTTAAAACCTCCAAATATTCAAGCTAATCACCAACAGCAAAGAACTGCCCCTCCTAATACCTCTGTGTCCTTTCCCTTTGACCACCCACCATCCATAAAAACCATCCCCTCTGACCCCAGCGTCTTTGTACACATCAGCTCATCCGACCTGACCTATGACCCCTGAACCCTTCTAGATTTAGCTGGACCCTCTCACCTATTTCCACCAATCTTGAGCTAACTGTTCACTAAGCAAGTGTTTGCTCATTTGTAGTATTTTCATTTATCTAAAATTTGCCTTTTTGTATTTAACCATTTTATACTGTACCTGATGTGATTGGTCATTTGCCTATATTTTTTCTGAATGTATTCAGAAATATATATTTAAACGTCGTTTAGTCGTCAGCCTAAATGCAACTTGCAGTGTGCAATATTTGTAAACAACTGGCTTTGTCCATTTTTTATTCTAAGTTCAGCTGGAAAGTACTGTATTATGATGAAAACACGAAATTCAAGATACGATTTTTCATTCACATTTTTTGCTGTACTGTAAGGTAACTTGATTAAACAAAAACAAACAAAAAATCTTGTAAAACCAAAGTAGTTTTGTGACAGAGACCATTCTAGATGCATATTGCATCTTTCAAACTAAATAAAAATGTCCAATCTTGTTATGCGTTGTGTCAAATCTGTTCAGAAATGTCTGTATCTGCATTTTGATGTTCTTTACCAGGGATGATGAGGTTAATGGTCAATGAACTACAATGAAAAACAGTGAAGCTAAGTCTTAAAAATGCTTGTAATTTACAAATGTGCAGCTGATTTAGCACAAACGGATATTTTTAACCTAAACATGTCATACGATCACTGAATTGGCGAGTTCTGGAATAGGTTGAGAAACGCGGCGCAAATGAATCATTCAGTGAATCATCTTCATTGAAAAGAATCATTTCGGCTCATCAGTCGAATCGAATATGAATATTTGAACTCTGACGATCTATATTACTCCTGGTTAAGTCAGATTTGGCCAATCCTGTGGGTTTCAAAACTAGCGTTATTCGAATTAGCGAGTTCAAGCTAGTGAAACGTGGCAATCGAATTCGGATCACAACAATTCGCGAGAAGGGACACAAGGACATATGAAGCAATATTAGACCCCTTTATGAATTGTTTGAGTATGAGTCTCTTAAAACAGGTTACATTTATACAAGGTCAAAAACACTTAAGTTTTCTCCAAAAATAGATTTAATTTTACCCCATTTCTAAATGACTCGTAAACGACTCTTCGAAAATGCAGTTCGAAGAATCTGTCTGTCTAAGCCCCTCCTTCCCGTGAGCCCTCACTGTGATTGGTCAGATGGCGCACTCCTTTATGACTGGTCTACTGCTACAGTGCTCCACAGAGCTTATACCAAACTATACTTTCTGACATTAACGTTACAATAGTTGACGTATTCTCTCAGAAAGCACCTCTTGTAGTTAACGCAGACTACTGTGGAAAGTGCTTGCAATTTGCTTTTGTAAGTGAATCGGGCACACCTCTACATTGTGAACTTCACATTGTATAATGCATGACACTGCGTTAAACATCGTTTATCATTACCTAAACTAATGAGACAGACAGACAGTCAAGCTGCATCAATCACAATGTTTAGACTGCATTAGGCCCACAGCTGAACTACAGAAACGCAAGCTAGCCGGTGACCTGGACATTTGCAGGGTTTTTACACAACATAACGTATACAAATACGCATTTTAAACGACCGCTAGAAAATACAATCATCAATTATTAATCATACTTAAAGGTAGAAGTTCAGAGGAGCAAGCCGGTCCACGTAAACTGCACCGATCCATCTTTTAAGACCAAGTGTTTGGTGGATATCGTGTTGTACTCCAGGATTGGATAAGCAGTCATCAGTAAAATGAGGCAAACACATGTAAACTATAGTCTCCAAAGTCAGACATCTCTTATGATGTCCCTACCAATATCCAATGACTACTAAATTGTGCCTAGCAATAATTTTGATCGAACAATTACACACCTGTTGTCTGCCATCATCAGTACCAAAATTAAACCTACACCCTTGCAAATAATTATTTGGAAAACGTAAAGTCACCTGCAGCTAATAGGCCCCTGGACTTCAGCCCATTGAAGCCCACGTGGTCCTATCCATCAGATCATGGATTCATTGAGCTCTAGTTTGAGAAGTGTGGCAATCAGATCATTCGAAACAAGTTCAACAGGTTCATTACAAAGAATTGACTCTTCCCACTTCGCATAATTAAACTAATACTTCTTAATTATTTATCTTTGTTTGAAGTAAATATCAAAAGTCACTGCCCATTATTCCACTTCGGAATGAAGCAATTGTGTCTCCATCAGCCCACAATCCAATTAAAACAGCTCATTTAATATTAAATTCCCAGCACATCTATTAGGCTTCACATTTTCGCCCTTGGACTAAAATAGGAGTGGTGTCAAACGGCTTTGGCTTCCAGTATCTGACAGTGCAGTGGGACAGCTCATCTCCACCTCGTGCCAAAGCTGTCTACGATATCAAACCCCTGAACGGCGTCCTGACAGGCACACACAAGAGATCTCAACATGCACCTGTCTTCAGTTTAAGCCTGTATTCTTACCACAGACACTGGTTTTTCATCCTTTATTTTCTTTAAAAAAAAGGAAATAGTCATTCTAACCCAAGAATAATAAAGTACATCTTATTCATAGCATTCTACATATGTAACATCCAGGAAAAGGGGTTTACACATAGAATAGAGGATTGTGGGTAAACGATATACAGAGAAGGATCTGTGTTTAAAAGTCACACTTAAAACAAGCTCCTTTTAAGAACTTGACTTAAAATCTGAATTTATTCCTGGTGTGCCTCAGGATGTTAAATCCTTATAAAAGGCTTTATGGTACACAAATGACATCACCGAACTGCATCACATGCACCTGAAACATTCACATCAAGACGTCACTCCTGAACAGAGAAAAATTTTACCTTTTCATCAGACTATTTCAAAAATATCGATTGTCAAACTGTCATGGTTTTGATCTCAGAGAAGGATTTTCACTGTCTGAACAGACAAAAGATGGCTTGAAGTTGGTCTTTGTGTTTTGTAAAAGCCTGCAGATCTGCATCAAGATCAAAGCGTTACTTTTGACAGCAGAAACTAAATGAGTGTCGTATTTATATTAGAAACAAAAGTGGCATGTATATGAAGATGAACTTGACATGTTTTATGTAACTAACAGTGTTCAAATAAAACTCGTGTACCTGTGTGAGTGGTCAAATAAACTTTGAAGATGTGGCTCGTTTGGTGCGGGATCATTTAAAAAGCATGAAAAAAATAGTAGTGGGTCCTAACTTGTGACAAAAAAAGTTAAGTAATTACATCTAAAATAGTGCTGTGTGTTCATTGTGCAGTTTAGAGAGAGAACCGTTTGTGTGAAACAACTGAAAATTGTGCTCTGTGTTGCTCATTTTTGGGAATCAGAGGTCAACTCTTCTTGGATTTGGTGCAGAAACCAGAGACAGTTCAGGGTCCTGACAGTTTTTAGGTGGCCAAACGCGTGCCTGAGCGAGAGGGTTTCTGCTAATGACCAGCTGCAGATGCTCTCCGGCCTCTGTGATCAACGGCACAGCTAGACAACAGTCAAAATCACGCGTCCGTGCATGATTGACCTGTTAAAAACAAACAAAAACAGCAGGTTTGAATTCAGTTTGGAGGCTGCCTTTTCATAGTATATGCTTCCAGCATTTCGTTTTTTTATTTTTAAGTCTCTTATCATTCCCAAAGCCTATTTGAATGTATAGTAATTAGTAGTAATAGTTCAGAAATCATTCTAATATGCAGATTTGCTGCTTAAGAAACATTTATCATCAACATTAACAGTTGTGCTGCTCAATATTTTTGTAGAAACGTATATATATGTATATATATATATATATAAAACAAATCAGGATTCTTTGAATGGAATGTTACAAATAACAGCATTAACACTATTTGAAATGGAATCTTTTTTAACATTATAAATGTCTTTACTGTCACTTTTCATAACGTTTATGCATCCTTGCTGAATAAAAACGGCACTCATCCCCATAAGAAAAATGTGAGGTTAAACCAATAGTTCAGCCTTCTAGAATACAGGTGACGTGTGTGAGTAAATACCGACATTTTCCATTTTTAGGTGAACTCTCCCTTTTAAGAAAAGGTCAGCTGGTACAGTACAATACATCACCTGTAGAATACGATCATATGGACGTAGCCCAGCTTGGTCCGCAGGCCCATCCGGACGGATCATGTTCACATAAACACCTTTTTCCAGCAGACCGTCAGACACGC
Organism: Enteromius unitaeniatus; assembly: GCA_032359435.1. Classification (NCBI taxonomy): domain Eukaryota; kingdom Metazoa; phylum Chordata; class Actinopteri; order Cypriniformes; family Cyprinidae; genus Enteromius; species Enteromius unitaeniatus. Next base: position 2,081,486 of record JAUMHI010000046.1, read on the forward strand.
TGAACCCAAAATCCCTGCTGTCAGCATCCTTCTGTATACAGATCTGAGCCAGAGGGAGAGAATGAAGATCTGTCGCTCATTCAGTAGTGATGTCAGCGTGATTTCAGCAGCTGGGAAAGTGAACATTACTTTATGAAGCTCTAATGGCATGGACGGGCCGCTGTGCTTCATGTCCTCTGGTTGTCCGGTGTTCTCGGAGGTCCTCTCTGGGCTCAGAGGGAGCGCTTTGGTCCGGCTTTCATTCTGCTTGTCACAGTCTTCTCCCAAACTCAGCGTGCTGCCCGACATTATAGTAGCCTAGAAAAGTAAAACACTTCAATACAAACTGCACCACATTTGATTTGGAAAAAACAGCTCATGCTTCAGAAATCGCTCTTATATGCTGATTATTTATAGCAAAGACTTTGGTTAAAAATTGGGTATTTCAATAGTCTATTTTATACATTCTACTAACAGTAAGTAACTTTGCTGCTACTGTATGTGTTGACTAGCAGTCACTAGAGTACTAGCAGACCGTCTGCTTAATATCTTTTGACACTTTACTTTGATGATTCCACAACATACTACATACTGACTATCAGAAACTCTGCATGTATATGTCAACTTATTCTACTAACCCTAACCCTGAGTTAGTAGACATGTAGTTCCAACGTTATTTATAGTTAGTAGAATGTCTAAAGTGGACTATCAAAATAAATTATCAGCAAAAATAGTTTATCCTGGTAAAGATTTTGCTCAATAATGACTTCTATCATAGAGGGTTTGGGTAAAAAAATCTTTATATCTTGGTAACAATTTTGTTTTTTTACCTACATTACATCACTTTTTAGTTAGAATTGCTAATACTGTGGTCAAGCTTTAGACAAGAAAAAAATCTTGGTAAAGATTCTGGTTTAACATTACATATTTTGGGAAAGACTTTGGTGAAAATGTCCTCTTAGCAGACAATTTGGTTATAATAAAACTATAAAATAAAAAACTATAAAATTAAAATTAAAATCTTGGAAAAGGTTTTGGTTTAAAATTACTTCTGTATATATTTTGGGTAGGTTGCCCATTTCTACCTTATTATAAATTCTGTGCAGATAGAAAGTTAAACCATTTAAATTAAAATACACAGACTGCACATAAAGTGTTGATAAAGAGCTGATTTACCTCAAGTTCCCGCAGGATTTCTGATTGGCCGCAGGTCTCCAGGTCCTGAAGAGCTTGTGACCAATAGTTCTCCTGAGCGTCTGTATTGTTGTGGTTGTGACAGCGTGCAGGACTGACAGATCTGTGTCAATGCAAAGCAACCTGGGTAATGTGAGGCCAGGTGTACTACTGGAAACGGAGCTCGCTCTCTTTATACAACTGTACTGTACGGCATGATTGAAACAGTCACTGTACAAGATCCTTCGCAGCTATTAAAAAACCAGCAGTTAAAGAAAGAGAAACGCACACAGATGTGTCTGAAGAGGCCATGAACTAGTTCTGAGCGATAAAAGAATAAAATGATAAAAATCAAAAAGAAAAAAGCAGACACGGGAGGATGACAGCGAGCGGCCCACGGATGATTAGTAAGGCAGACGAGAGACAGAAAACCTGAGAAAAAATAGAAAAGAGAAGAGTAGGAACATACAGAGACTCCCTAGCGGTTTCTGGGACTTCTCTTTAACAAACATTTAGCCACAGAATCCAAAACTGCAACAGAAAGAGTGAACACCAGAGACAACATACAAAACAAAACCATTGCTTTCCTACTGTAAAAAAACAAACAAAAAAAACAATATTACAGTAGATTCTCATTTAATTGCATTTTTTACTACTTGATCTTGTTCTAGTCAATTTTAGTTACTTTGGTTTTGGTAATATTGAACTTAATCTAAAAACATTAATATACATATGAATACACACTAGCATTCAAAACTGTGGGGTCAGTAAGATTTTATTATTAATACACAAGCACACATGAAATTGATCATTTATAATGTTACAACTAAATGCTGTGCTTTTGAACTTCAAAGAATCATGAAATTAAAAAAGTATCAAAGTTTTCACAAAAATGTGACGCAGCACAAGCGTTTTCAACACGGATAATAAAAAGAAATGTTTTTTATAGAGCAGCAAATCAGCAGATTAGAATGATTTCTGAAGGATCATGTGACACAGAAATGAATGACATATTAAAATACACTTCATTAGAAGTTCATCAGATGATCTTACCGACCTCAAACATTTGAATGGTAGTGTACATTATTTGTTAGGACAATAAAATAACCAAATATTAATGTCAATAACAACATGCTCAGGTCACAGTTTACAACAAATCCTCACTTATATTTTGCATAGAACAATTTTTAATAATTGTTTTCACCTTAAACTGGCTAGTACAACAAATAATACCATAATGTATGAATGTCTTTAAATAATCTCTCTTTGAAATATGACCTGGGCATGTTTTTCACAGATTCACCTGCATGCTTTCTATGTGCACATACATGGGAAATAATAACAGCCACATGGTTGTGTGATAGCAAGCCAACAAGCTGAAATGTTGTAAAGCACAAGTGTCCTTCTCATAATAAAATCAGCTGTTATGCTTCTGTAACCTTCTAGTTCCTGTCTAGTATCTCTGAGATAAAAAAAAAGATACTGTTGCAACAGAATCAACAAGCCGTGTCCCTAATTGAACTCTCACCCAGAATACGTCCAGTCCTCCTCGCCCAGCCTCCCATCATACATTGCAGGGCGGTGGGCGTATCTTCTGGAGCTCAGCGGGCTCCTGTGATTGGTCTGTCTCCAGTCATTGGGATGAAGAGTGAAATCAGATGCCCTATGAATATAGACACCTGAAAATAAACATTGGTGGTTAGAACATGGAGGTTAGATTTGAAATGGAAGATTTTCGAGAAATAATAACCATAAGGAATATAGCGTTTGGTATTTATGGATCTTTTTCTGTCCTTTTGGAGCTTGACTGCTTCTAGTTACTCTATAGAAAATGTACTTGTTACAATGTTTGTTATATTTTTATAAAATACAGGTATGGAAAAACCTCCAGTGCTGCCAGGGTCACATTTTTTAATTAAAAATTTGGCTATCCCTTCAAAATCTAATCTGATTTGGCTGTCGGATACTTTTATAATGTACCGTAGCTGGCAAATGGTTTAATCATCGGCAAAGAAAAAAAATAGATCCTTTAAAGTTTATTGATTCTTGGAAAAAAATACCTGGCACCCTCATCACTGTGAGTTACACCACATCAGGAATTTGAGCTAGAACTAATGTGGAAAGAAAAACAGTATGTAGGGTATTAGTAATGGTTTAGACTAAGATTAAAAATATCAGAGAATTTTAATTTCCTGTATGAAAATAAAAGATGTTAAAGAAAATTCAGGAAGAATTAATAATACATTAATTAGCTTTACTCACACAAACTATGAGTAAAAGAATTAAAAGCATCTAATATCAATTTATCTATCTGGTATTTTATTCCATATAAACGAGATATAAAATACAAAATAAATAATTTAGCACATACATACTACATTTATGTATCAAAGAAGCGTCAAAAGAAAGTTTTCATTCTTTTTGAGCAGGTTTTGTTCAGTTTGGTTGAAATCTTGGTTATGTCTTTAATTTCCTGAGGCTCCTTCACTGACCTCAATAAGAGAAAACTCTTTGGACAAATCCCAAGCCAGGCACAGTCATCTCATTTGAACCCTCTCGCCCACTTGATTAATGTCCAAATGAGTCCATTAACCCTTGCTGGCCTTATGTTTCTGCCCTTGTTAACATTCAATTACGTTTATGATCATCTTCCGCACCTTGACTTCCATAGCCAGCATCTAGGGCCGAACTATCCCACGAGTCCATGGCTGAATCCAGACTGGGTGGTGTGGTCATGCGATGGAGTTCAGAGTATTTTCCTCTCCTGAGAGAATCTGAGCGATCGTCTTCCATGTCGCTCACGCATGAAGCCGTCCTGGACGGGCTGCCCCTGTCCGACTCTGAAAGTGCTGAAAAAGACAGATGTGGGTCAGGAGGACAAGCACTGATGCATTATTCATCAAGATGCTTTTCCTAGTGGATTGCATGTCGGAAATGTTTGCATGCACTTCTCCCAAACACACACACACACACACAGGTCTTAATTCTGACACTTACGCTCGGATCTCTTCTTGATCTTGAGTGTAACTGTGTCTCCGGCGGTCTGCAGCAGGTGGATGGCCTCACTCAGAGGTTTTCCTTTAAGACTCATGTTATTGATGGCCAAAACACGGTCACCAATATGAAGAGCACCGGTCCTTTACACATAAAATCTCATGTGAAAGTCAGGTAACACTAACTGAACTGCAGTTCCCACACTGCCCAGCAGATGTCAGGTGACGTGTGTTATTATGAAACATGCAGGTTTGAGTGTGTATTGTTCATGAGGTGGTGAGTGTTTGTGTGCACCTGTGTGCGAGGCCGTTGCGGGTCAGGCTGGAGATCAGGATGGGATTGAAGGGCTCTTCTGTGCCTGAAATGGTGATTCCAAGAGGACCTCCGTGTCTCTTGAGCTCTACTGTGAATATGACTGAACCGGACGACTCTAATTCATCTGCAATAAACAATACACAAACATACACGGGTATTAGGTCAAATAAATAATGCAAGGACTTTAAATTATTTTGTTTATTTGCCATGTTACTTAATCATCAGAATTAGAGTTTATTTATTAGATTTAATTTTATATTTTCAGTTTTCATTGATTATTTTATTTTGTTTTAGTAATAGTAGTGCTTCAACTTAAAATTAGATTTTTTTTTTATTTAAAGTTTTTCATATTTATACATTTATTTCTGTTCATTCATTTGAATTGACAAAAAAAGTATTTCAGATAAGAACAACAACACTACTGTATTAAGGCATGTTGTTTTTCATTATATATATATATATATATTTATAAAATGCTTCTCAAATAATATACTTTATTTAAAATTGCAGATAAATTATATGAAATGACAATGCACATACATTATCATTTAAATATATTTTATGGAAATCATAGATTGAGTATATAATAAAACAATGAGGCAAAAAACCCACTAATGCATGTGCATTTTAATCAATTTGCTTTTAATTCAAATATGGAAACAATTTGGTAATGTATATTGATTATTTCTATATATCTATCTATCAAAACTATATTTGAAGTTATTAATACAATAAGGTGAATGATATAATGTAAAATAACTTCTTACAGTGGTCATCTACATTAGATTTAATTAAAACAAAAATGAAAAGAAACTTTAATTTTCTAGCACTTGATTACTGATTTAGGTGTTTGAATACTTGACTACAAAATTACTCAAGTGCAAAATTATCCCCAGTACGAATGAGAATCAGCATTTCTTAAAGACTACACACACACACACTCACCCAGGTTGTCTTCGTCTTTCTGAATCCTCAGTTTCACCATCCCCTCGGCCTGCTGGAGGACCATCATGGCTTCCTCCATCCCGCAGTTATCCAGCCGAACATTATCAATAGCTAACAGACGATCACCCGGCTCCAGGGTTCCTATTCTATTAAAAAGGCCATTCCATATCAATATCTTTCAGTTTTTCTTGTTCAAGAAGGTTACTCAAATGAATTGGTTCAGTGTGCTGCCTTGATGCTTTACCTGTGTGCAATACTGCCTCTCTGGATCTCAGAGATGATCAAAGGTTTTCCTGGCTTCTTGCTTGCTGCAAAAATATATTTTTCTTTTTTTATTTTATTAATGCAACATATATATATATATAGACATATAGATAGACAGAGAGAGAACTTATATATAAATGAATATATAGAGTGCTTAAATGCAGGATGCATTCAATTGAATGATTTGTAGATCATTTGCATTTTAACTATTGTAAGTCAACAGCGCCCCCCTTTGGTCATCCCTCACCACTGATCGTGATGCCCAGCTCCACTCCACGTCTCTTGGGCAATTTAACCTGAAATGTGCCACTGCTGGGAATGACTGATTCTGTGAGAAACACGCACGGAAATATACATCAGAAAATTGGGTTTTCAGATCACATTTCTAATCAGCTTGAACCACTGATCTTCGATTGAAATGATTTTGTACCTGCTACATCAAACTCCACCTCCAGTGTAATTTTATTGGCCAGCGCAGCATCGCGGAGCAGCTGATTGGCCTCTTCCAGTGTTCCGTCTTCAGTGGGAATTCCATTTATAGAAAGGATTCTGTCTCCAGCTTGTAAAACCCCACACCTGAAACACAAACACACACGACAAACATTCAAATCAACACACAGTCATATGCACAAACATATGAGAAACAAGACTTTAAGAAAGAATGTTTTTTACTGATTGTTACATTTTAATTTAAACAAGTGTACAGTAGTGTTTAAAAGGTTGGTTTTGATGGAAGCCTATTTCCGGCACTTGACTAAAGAATCAAAAAAGGAACATTTAAGTCATCATATTGCAGAATAAAAAAATAAAGGACATTTTCTCACAATTCTTAAGTTAAGCTAGCAATTCTAACCTTTTATTATTATTTTTTTAAGGATATCAACTCTTGGATATCTAAGGATATCAAGAATTGCAATTTGTGTTTTTACCACAGAATAGAAAACAAAGGTAACTGTGAGGAAAAACTTTTTTTTTTTCAATAATTAAAATACTTAATAATAATGATAAAAAAAAGAACAACAGATAATCAAAAATGAATGTTAAAATAAAATAAAATAAAATAATTAAAAAATGTAAATAAAACAATTTTAGAAAAACTTTAAAAAGTTTTGTAAAAATTAAAAGTAAATTATGCAAATTATGCTCAACAAGGCTGCATTTGTTCAATAAAAATACAGTAAAAGCAGTAATATTGTAAAGCAACGTTCATGTTTTATTACATTTTAAATTATCATTTATTATTTTAAATGCATTTGCAGTTGCCTTTACAATAAAAAACAATTAAGCTACTTTATATTTTTGTGCAAACCATGACACTTTTCCTAGGATTCCTAGATAAAGTTTAAAAGAACAGCATTTATTTGAAATCTAAATATCCATTGCTTTATTTGTATCAAACAGATATATATAAGTATAAGATCTATGGATTTATGTCTGGTTGTTGGTTTGTATTTTGATCAATGCTTCAGATTTGCAAACCTGGGAGTGAGACGTCAACAAAATAATAGCAACAGGGCAGTAACGTCTACAATCCTGAAGCGAGCTGTCACGGGCGATCTTTGTATAGGGTCAGATCAGCTTCTCAGCTTTCTCATGCTGTAAGGCTCGTGTGTGTGTGTGCATGTACATGTTCATACATCTCTCCACAGGCTCTAAATGTACAAGACAATGGCTTCAGCATGCATTAGGTCTGCAGTGTGACAGCTCGTCCTCTCACCTTTCAGCAGGTGTGTCAGGCTCCACAAAGCGGACAGAGGCGGGCGCCGACAGAGGTTCAGTAGCAAACACTCCTCCCTGTAACTGCAGGCCGAATCCAGTAAGAGGATCTCCTCTCAGAGCCACCTCACTAGTCTCTATATGCACCACCTGACCACCGGCACCCACTGTACTCGACGCCAGAGACACTGAGAGAGATTCAATCCATTAATTCATCGAAATTAACATACAGCAATGCAATACTTTAAGAGTTTGTGTGATCCTTTTTAAGTTCTGCAACAATTTTATGAGATACTATTCAATTATTAAAATGTTCAATAAATAAATATATGATGATAATCAAATGATGATAAATAAATAAGCAATTCTTCACAGCAATATAGTTTTAATTTTATTATATATTGATTTTCATTGCGTATTTTTAAATTATATTACAAATTATTTTTTTCTACTATTATTTTTAAGTTCTACTACTTTTTTTTCCTTTTTAAATTCTAAATGATTTAATAAATAAACAAAATAATTGATATATTAATAAAAACATAAAACATCACATATGGTCTATTTTAGTGACATGAAGCCATGACAAGAGACAAATGTACATGTGTATAAATGCGCTCACAGGAGCTCTTGTGGTCTTTTCTCCTTTGTCTCCTCTTGGTGACGGTGCAGCGAGGGCTGGATGGGTAGGAGGGCAGGGTGCTGCTGGGATAGGTGTTGGGGTACGTCGACTGGGTGCCGCAGTTGTAACTGTGAAAGCCTGATGTGTTTGCAGAGATGCCAGATGTCACAGCTTGAGGAGAGAGATTTGAGATTGACAATAATGCTAAAATCACCATGTGTATTCGATGTGTCACTATACCGGAATGGAGTACTAGCATAACGTTAGTATGAAATAGTTTATTTAGCTATATGTATTTTTAATCCTTTTATAAATGACTGTGGACTGTAAAAAGAGGAATACAAATAAATATGCTGCTTGATTTTTGTTTGGAAAATATTAAAAATGAAGAAAGAAAATTAAAAGTAAAAAAATAATACAAAATAATAGGTGAATTATAATACTAGAACAAAATTTTAAATCTGAATCACGAAAATAAAAGACAAACGAAAAAAATTGATTTAGTAATTTAATGAATAAAATTAAAAAAAATACAAAAATATATATATATATATATTTTTTTTTTTTATTTAAATACTAATAACACAGAAAATTAAAATAAATAAAGAAATATAAATAAAGAAAAAATGAATAAAGCAAACTTCCAGGTTATTTGCCGGGCCACACATTGCATATTTTTGCAAATGTAATCCAGTAGGTTATCCAGGTACTCGGTTCATGTATAACTTGCACATATTGTGTACTTAATGCAAAATAAAAGTAGTATATTAGTATTACTTTGTGAAGACACAAAAAAATCTCTCCTAGTACCTTCCAAGACAATTCATTACATTTTAAAATAGGTATAGATTTTTAAAATCTGGTTTATAATTGAATGCACAGTCCAGTCCATTCTGAAGACACTCACATCGGTGTGAGGGTGTAGGGGTGGTGTGACTCCAGGCCGAGGGTGTTTTTTGGAAAGGTGGAGGAGCGCAGCTGTAGTTCTCACTAGAATCCCACTGACGCTGACTACTCCTCTGGACACGTACTGCAGGGAAAACACAGACACACACAAAATGGGCCGTAAATGGGTTATTTCTTAAGTAAAGCGCTCAGGCTGGTAGACGCCCGCAGAAAGATCTGACTGAACTGATCCACACTGCTTCACTGATCATTGTCATTCCCTCTGATTTCTCTTACATTTCCGGGCCAGCTCTAGTAAGGCTGCCAGCAGCGGAGGGACCATCTTAAAACTCTCTCTTCGCTCACAATTAGAAACAAATGCTCTGCAAGACAGATAGAGGACATTGTTTTGGATTCTGACAGAAACAGATCCTTCTGACACTAAGCAGCTGTGTCACTAACGATGCTTAATTAAGCATGCATCGTGTCACGCTCGTTAAGAAGAGCTACGCCCATCAGACCAGCTGTTTAGACAGAGACATATCTGCACTTCAAAGAGATCCTCTGCCTTGCTTTTCTTTGTATTACTCTGCTGTCTTTTATGCAGTTGTTTCAATGATTTTCTTCTCAATGCTAAATATACTAAGCTGACAAAAAAGAGCAAACAGAGGCACTGACAAAAAAAAAAAACCTTTTTAACCAGCCATAGCTAATCTGTTTATTTGGCTGCTTGTATACCAGTTTTTTTTTTGTTGAGTTTTTCATTTAGCAAGTGATGTCCACATAATTAAATAAAATAAATTACTATGTAAAACTGTTTTACAACTATTGGAAGTCTGACAGTTCATAAAATAGTTGTTAGATCAGTTAATATTAATTACATAGAAGAATCAGAAAATTAGAAAATGCATAAAAACATACCCAAAATATCATGGAATGTGTGTTTTAACTGACAGACGTGTTGTTAATGTTAATGGAAATTATTAGAAAAAAAAAACTTAAATTAGTGTGTAATTTAAGTACACACTAGTGTGTAATATATTAAAAACAATATATGTGTACACTGTGTATATCTATTTTGTATTTATAAATAAACACACAAGCATGTATATATTTAAGACAAATATGTCACATTTATATATTAATAATATTATATTAATCTGAATACAAATGTAAATGCATGTAAATAATAATTTCAAACCATATGATGTATGTGTGTGTCTTTATGTGTACATAATAAACAAACAGTACACACTCATATATAATGTAAACAAAAACGTGCATTTTGGATTTATTACGATTAATCATTTGACAGAACTACTTGAGAATTTGAAACAAAATGTAGCAATAGTGTATCTATAACCAGAATTAAAATTACACATAAAATGACTAATACTAAAAAGAGAACTAAAAATATAAACATAAGAGCATTTAAAATTATTAATTACTAGTATGCAAATAATACTAAAACAACAGGCTGGGGTAACAGCCATTACCATAATACACATACAAGTTCTGCAGCATGCCACATACACACAGAATTTTCTGTATGCTTGGACTATGTAGATTATGTACTATATTTGTCAAAATGTGCTGTGTACGACAAAGCATACAAAACGCAAAAAATACAAAAATGCATCCAGAAGCAATCCATTTTCTGACTCATTATTACACCAGATCCCCAGGAGATCAGATTTATTATTTAAAAATCAAAAATATTGCACAATAAGTTCTAGGATGATACCTGAGCACCACCTGCTGATTTAAGCATGCAAAGCAGAGGAGGGTCATGTGACACTGAAGACTAAACTATAATGGCTGCTGAAAGTCTTTACATTAAATTGCAATAATATTTTCTACTGTATTTGTAGTCAAATAAATGCAGCCTTGGTGAGCACATGAGACTTAATTCTGTACGTTCCTCAGTTTTCAGTTCTGTATGAAAAATGACTCCACGTCTCTGACAGATGAGCTGCCCGGTGAGCTAAAGAGGATGCAGGTGTTCAAATCACTTTATAACGACTGCATATCTCGAAAATCCAATGATACAGTCAGAATGCGGTTTTCTAGTAACATAGTAAAGCCAGAGTGAAGGCTCTGAGCTCATGGTGTGTGTGTGTGTGTGTCTGTAGGGTAGGGGAAGTCTTGCCTGCAGTGCTCTGCATATTAAGAATGACTCATGATACTTGTAAGAAAGCGGCCCAAAGCTGGACGGCGCTACAAACCAACACTGGCATGATTAAAGGTCAGAGAGAGACAGAAAGAGAGAAGAGAAGGAGAGGGGAAGATGGGCCAAGGAAATAATCAAGGACACTAGTGTAAAGCAGCGGCTGTGAATTGAATTCATATAGTAAATATGGAGCACAAACACAAAATTAAACATTTCTAACTGCATGCTACTTTTTTTTTCTCCACATGAACTCAATATAAGCAATATAAATAGTTTAGCAAATATATATAAATGGCATGAAATAGTATGTAAAAAAGCTGCATTTTTTAATTCAAAAAGTGGTATTCAGATAAATATAAATCAAATGCTGGGTGAAAAAAATCGAGCTGTAGTATGCTATGTTTTTATTTGAGCTACTGGAGCCCAGAATGAGTAATTAATTGAGTAAAGATGTAAAGATTGAGTAAATGGTACAGAAAATATATAGTGGGGGGAAATCTAAATGTATGGCATTGGTATCAGCATAATTCAGCATTCTGTGTCTTGAAAAAAAAAATTTATTAATAATATCTGAACATAGTGTAATACAAACACTGCATGTGAAATGGCATGTCAAAAGAAAGAAAGATATTGCTGTATGGTACTTTTTTAAAATTCAGTAAGATGTGATAACTAATTTAAAATCTTAAAAGTTATTTAGCCATTTTTATTATTTTGCACAGTTAATATTAATTATAGAATTAATAGTTGCACTTCATTTTTCACCCTAGAAATTGTCAAGTTATGCATATTGCATTGTGCGATAGTATTTATTGTATTCACAGTGCGACAGTATAGACATTGCACATTTTGGCAAGCTGCAATATCTAGAATGTAGTCATCTGGATATTTAAACAGGAAATGCAAGCATTATTAATATTCATACATGTAGCACTGTATGTCTAGTTATGTTAAGAGAAGGGTTGCTTGTGAATAAATTATCTAAACAAGTCACTGTATGTGTCTGCAGACCTGTGTCATGTGAGCAGTGTTGAGAGGGCAGGATCTCTAGTTTGGTGAGCTCTGAGGAGCTGGACAGGAGCTGCTGAGCCTCCATCAGAGAGCAGTGCTCTGTGCTCATGCCATCTATAGCCAGGAGAATATCTCCCACATGCAAAGCACCACATCTGAGGAAAAGAAGGAAAGACACAAAGAGAGTGACAGAGAGAACGGTGGTAACAAGGTGAGAAAATCAAGAAACAGAGTGAAAACCGTCACAACAGATAGAAAGATGTAAGGTAAAAAAGCAAGGATGCTGATTTTGTTTACAATTATGTGAGAATACTTACTGTTTCATGCTAATTAAATGAAATAACCAAGTTTTTGGCAAATAAAATTTTTCATAGAGAGCAGGGGAGTAAGGGGAGGTATGACACATATTTAATGTAATATAATATTATTTATTATTTCTTTCCTGTTTATTTGATAAGAATTATGGAACATCATTAAAAAAAACATAAAATACAAATACAAAAAGTGTAATATCCAGTGCATATAAAAAAAATGAATATTAATATAAAATAAAAAATATAAAAATTCTTTACAAATATGTGGCAATAAAATTATTGCATTATTGATTTATGTAGCTCTCAGTATATTTTAGCTGCTAATAGTTGTTTAATGTATGCTGTAATAGATAATTGCTTAAATATCAACCAACTCTCAGGAAACTGATAAACTGAGCAAATCTTGCAAAATTACTGCTTTGGATCAGGAAAATAATTTTCATGTGCTTTTGTAATTTATGAATGTATTTGTGCGTCTGGCACTAAATTTGTGTGTATGATTGAGCACTCACCTGTCTGCAACACTAGCAGGCTTGATTTTCTGGATTGTAATGACCTGTTTGTTCCTGTAGAGAGAGGTAGTGAGACTGAGTCCCAGCACTGAACCTGCGGAGCGGGCGATGTCCACCTGCAGCGGCCCCGACGATTTCTGGACTGAGTCTGACATAAGACCAAACAGAACCCAGAGGGAAACAGAAAGATGAGTGGAAACTGTGATGCATTTAATTTTAAGAGCAGCAATTATCTGTAATAGAAGAAAGTCTTTAATACTGTCACTTTTGATGAATTTAATGCATGCTTTTTGAATAAAAGCATTAATTTCTTTAAAAACAAACAAACAAAAACCTTATGAACAGTAGACGAGAAAACATTTGATAGGGCCTCCAAGCTTTAAATATAAAGTGCACATCAGCTCCAATCATTTGCTCTTTGAAAAAAAGATTGAGTTCATATTGACATCCAGCCAGGTTTGGGAAATCTGTTGAGATCTCTTATAAAAAAAAAAACTCTAGCACACACATTGGGTCTTTTTGAGAAGCAGGAAGCTTTAATCTCATTGTCATGCAGAGGAAAAGAGAGAGATCTCATTGGTGCATCCTTCATCCTGTGGGAATCTAGAGGGAAGTAGAATATGTTTCTACTCTAATTAAGGCCACATGAGAGTATCTGTGCATACAGGCAAACTTGAGCGTGTGTGTGCGTGCACGTGCGCATCTGTGTGCCTGCTCACCCATGACCATGATGTCGTACTCGATGAGGAAGAAAGCCTCCTGGCTGCTCTGCATGATCAGGGTCAGAGCGTCAGCATGTTTCTGTCTGTTCACAGCAACACCGTTCACGCTCAGCACACGGTCGCCCGCTCGCAGGGTTCCCTCTCTGACAGACGGAGAAACACGGAGAGACGTACGGAAACATAAAAAGACAGCGGCTGAGATGAAAGGTGAATGCAGACGCGAGTGCTACAATAGAACAGCCCTACCAGGATTTCATGACTTTTTAATATCAAAATGGCTTATTTTCTGTAATGTCCAGCACTTCTTGCAAATTAGTTTATTTTTATAATTAGAATACCACATTTACTATGTGCATGACACTAAAATCTAATCTTTAGACAAGTTTTTTTTCATTAAAAACCTGAAAAAAGAAGTTAATTACAAACAACAAAACAAAGATCAGCGTGTGTAGGTTTAATACTCTGCTACAGAACATTCACCCTCAGGCCATCTAAGATGAAGATGTTTGTTTCTTCATGGGAACAGATTTGGAGAAGTGTAGCATTACATCACTTGCTCAGCAGTGGATCCTCTGCAGTGAATGGGTGCCGTCAGAAACAGCTTAAAATACATCACAATAATCCACAAGTAATCCGCACTCCACTCCAGTACATCAGTTAACATCTAGAGAAGTGTATTTGTAACAAATACATCATCTTTACATAAAACAAACAAATACATCATAGGTGTGTTTTGGGTATATTGTGCAATAAAGCATTTATCATTCCCTTTAAAATCCTGTTGCGCTTGTGGCATGGTGGATCCGCTATTTACACAGAGGAATAAAAAGGTCTCCAGAGAGGAAACAGATCACTCTAAATCTAATTCTGATAAATGCAATGACTATCCATTATGACACATAGGCAGTTTTATATTTATGGAGCCTACAAATCCTTTAATTTTTAATATTTGGCATATGTGTGTGCTGCTGTGCATTCCTGTGTTTAAATGACAAAAAATACTGCGCCATTGACTTTAGACCAGGTTTTATTTGGTCAATGGTGCCGTCTATTTCAGTTCCGCAAAACAGCAAAGCACCAACAATGCGCCTGAACACACCTCGTTTTCTTTGTGTTCTGATTCAGACAATCAGACAATCAGATTCAGCTGACCTTTTCACTGAAGAAAGCAATAGATAGAAGACTCATATTTCAGTTGATGGCAATGGTTCGAAGTTCAAAGGTTTTAATTATGGACTTGATTTTTACAGACCAGGTTTTTTCACTTCACAGGACGTTAACTAATGGACTGGAGTGGTGTGGATTATTGTGATATTTCTATCAGCTGATTGAACTCTCATTCTGACGGCACCCATTCACTTCAGAGGAATCATTAGTGAGCAAATGATGTAATGCTACATTTTTCCAAATCTGTTCCCATGAAGAAACCAACTCATCTACATCTTAGCCCGAGGAAGTTACTAGCTAAATTTGGAAGAACTATTCATTATATAATACTTTCTCATCAAGCATTTCTGTCACACTTTTTATTTTCTCATTTATGGACAATACTTTATCAGACTGATGTCAATAACGTTTATAACCACACAATTATTTCAAACAGTGAATTAAGCAGTAACACAAAAATGTGTCATTCTGCTGAATTTTGAGAAACTGGAGATGCTGATATATGTGCTGTTTTGCATAAACAGGATGCATTGTTGAAGTATACTTACTATGCTAATCTAATTCACATTAAAGCAAGAAGTTGACACAGGAAGCGTTCATATGCATGTGTTTCGCCTGCTCTTGTGTGTGTGTGTGTGTGTGTGTGTGTGTGTGTGCTTCAGGCAGCGTTCTACCCTTCTCACTCATTTTAATGTCATTAGCCTATGCTTCAGTTAACATGTGTGCCTCCAGAACCAGCTTACAGGGTTCAACGATCACACACACAACATACAAAATACTCTTATAATCTACACCAAATACATAACATCTCATACACAGATCCGCAAAAGATAATAATAACTACTATTACGGCAATATAAACTCAAATAACCTACCAAATGCATGCAGGCGATGTGACTAGCTTCACGATGATTCAGACATTCAGCTAATTAATAAACAGAGATGTTCTAAAGGGCTTTGTGGCTCACACACACACACACACACACACACCCCAATGATTGAGTCATCGTGGTCTCACCTGTCCGCGGGTCCGCCGGGCCTGACGTAGGTCACTACTAGAGGTCGAGCCTTATGCCAGTCCTCATGAAAACCCCCTGAAAGCATGTGAAACACACACCTGACATGCCAACTCGATTGCCTTTAGTTGCAGCTGAACATAAACACATATGCACACACACACACCTGCTGACCTTGAGAGTAACATCACAAAAAAGGTCGTTAAAGTACTATTTATCTTCCCTCGGTTTGGTAAAAAACAAGTAAAATATGTACAGTGCTGAGGTTGTATCCAAAGAATTCCCAAACTGGACCTTTTTAAATCTAAAATATTTTCTTAAAGTTAACATTTCAATAATTTTGCAATACGTTTACATGCAGGCAAACAAATCAAATATTTAATTTCTTTAGTAATCTAGATGTTTTTATGTGATTTCCTTTTCATTAAATTTGAATAAATCTTAAATAAATCTTTTTGATTAAAACAATTATTACTACAACCTCCAGGCAGTTCCCTCACAAGCCTGGTTTGGGAATCTTTGTGGTATAATAAAAAAAAGAGCTAGTTTGATTTCAATTATTGATGTATTTGTCCTCAGTTTTAGGGTCATAACCTCATTTCAAGTTAAAAACACATGCGATATTCATATAAAAACATTTTAAAGTGTCTGATGGTTCAGTACCTCTCAGAACGAAGCCAAAGCTGTTCCCTTCCTTTTCCAAGCACACTTCGATAGTTTTAGAGATGACGCTGCAGGGATTGCTGGGAGCTAAACATGCAGAGAACAGCTTGTGTTAATGTCACAGGAGGATGAGCTACAGAGCTACAAACTGATGAAAAGACTTACATCTTAAATTCTGTTGTGGTACTATTGTACCGTGATCAGCATTGTCAGTTATTTGATGTACACTGTTGTACCAAATGATTTTAGGGGGGGGGGGGGGGTAAGACTAAAAAAACAATTAAAACTAATATTAATAATAATTAAAAAATAAGAATATTCAGCAAGGACACATTCTTATTCTCATTAATATTTTTAACATTCATGAATATTTATAATAATAACTTCTTCTTGATATTAGAATGACCTCTAAAGGATCATGTGACTCTAAGGACTGAAATAAAGATGCTAAAAATGTAGCTTTGATCACAGGAATAAATGACATTTTAACATACATCAAATAGAAAATGGTTGCTTAAAATTTTAAAAACATTTTGCACTATTACTGTTTTTACTGTATTTTTTTAATCAAATAAATGCATCACCAGAGAGAATAAAAGACTTCTTTGGTTGTCTCAATTTCCTGGAGGGTCTCAGAGTTTAGCTCCAACCAGCCCCAAATCACACCTGTTTGGAAGTTTCTAGTGATCCTGATTAGCTGGATAAGGTGTGCTTGATTAGGGTTGGAGCTAAACTGTGCAGAGCTGTGGCCCTACAGGAATTGAGTTTGAGGCCAGTTGTATCGGTAAGACCCCAGTTCATCTTCAGAACCGACACTTAGATATCTTTAATTCTGAAAGTTCTCTGACCATACCATTGACAACAATGTAATTAACAGGTCAGTAAAATAATCCATGTGACATCAGAGGTTCAAACTTCATTTTTTTTGTACGCAAAGAAAACAGAGATAACGACTTTATTGTACAATTTGTTTCTAATTTTATTGTCTATAAAGGGTCAGAGAGCTCTCACAATTCATCAAAAATATCTTAATTTGCATTCCAAAGATGAACAGAGGTCTTACCGATTTGGGTGAGAAATTAATGACAGAATGTTTGGGTCATCAAACTCTTCATACATCTCTTTATGAATCTTCCCACTCCAAACGTTCATGACTGGAGTAAATGTAAACGTGAATGTATTTGTGTTCTTACCAAATGGTGGCAGCTCGTACTCCACCTCCAGCACCACACGCTCACCGATGTTCTTCAGCATGCTGATGATCTCATCATGTCTGAGTTTGGACAGGTTTATCCCGTTCACAGATTTTATATAATCCCCGACATTGAGCTGGTCACTCCTGCCACACAGGTGCACATAGAAAGTTAAATAACGCAGTAATAAATTGTGGTCACATGCATAGTGTAGATTCTGAAATTTAATATGTTTGGATTAAGTGCAGAGAAAGATGTGTTTTTTTCCCGAACACATATTTTTTTGGTACATTTTTTTAGTAACGGCAGAGCATGGCACTAGACATGCCAAGGTCATGGGTTAAATAAAAAAACTTTCAAAACATTCATACATTCATGCACCCAAATTTACCTTTTAAAAGTACATGAAACAGGGCACTATTACAGCATGCATCCTATACCGAATTGTCTTTAAATGCTGTTCTTTTGAATTTTCTATTCATTGAAGGATCCTATAAAAATGTAAAGTAACACTTTGGAATAAGGAACACTTATTCACCATTAACTATGACTTTTCCCTCAATATATTCCTCATTTGCTTTTTATTACTAGTTAGTAAGGTACTGTAGTTGTTAGGTTTATGTATTGGGTAGGATTAGGGATGTAGAAGGAGGTCATGTAGAATAAGGCATTAATATGTACTGAATTACTGCTAAAAATGGTTAATATTCTACAGTAGTAATAAGCAATAAATCAGCATATAAGAGTGACATATTTCTGAAAATTTAGCGTTGCATCACAGGGAACAAAAATTGCATTTTAAAATATATTCAAATACACAAACTCTTTATTTTAAATTGTAATTATTAAATATTACTGTTTTTACTGTATTTTGAAGAAAATAAATCTTCAAAACACATGTAGGAAAATCTATGATTGGTAATGACCTAAATCCTAAAAACAAGATTAGTTTCATATAATACGGCTGTACTGATCAATCATCAACATCCCGCATCTGCTGCAGAAACGTGTGTTTGTGTCCTGCAGCAGGTACATGCAGAGTGTGAGAGCATATATGTGTGATGTTAGTAGAGCTGACTCCTCATGTGCTGTTTTAGAAGCTAATTTAAGCCGCCGCTGTCACCCAGCACTAGGATTTTGCCTGTAAGCACCGCATTAACTTAGACAACAGCACACGCTCGGAACCGACACAATGACGACACACAAAAGTCGTTAATTTACACATGAGCACACAACCGAAGGCAAAACGAACCACCCAAACACATCATTTTGTGATTCTGCCTAATTATGCAGTGGAGTTAAACAGCATTAACAGGCATAATAATTATAAACGAGCACATCTGCACTAGCGCTTCGGAAACTGAAAAAAAAACGCAGGGTCATAGGTTTAAATCACCTGGCTGCAAAACACACATTTGCAACTCTGCTTTCAGTAACATGCACATCAAACCTGCGCTGCCTACAGGTCAGCACAACCATTCAACTAAAACTCCTTGTGTGTGTGTGACAGAGAGAGAGCGGTCACGTTAGGCCTGCGTCAGACTGTCACACTAGAGGCTGATGTGATGCAGCAGCCCACATCCTAAGGTCTCACACACACACAGGAGCAGCCCAGATCCTGAGGTTTAAGAGCTGTGTGAGTAAACATGGTGCACACACTACAACAGTGCTATTTGGTGTATGATGACAGTATGCTATTATATTTAGAAATAATGTAAAATACAGTAAAGGGAATGCTTATACATTATATATGTATCATTATATTATATTATATACTGTATAAAGACATGCATTTTAGATCCTCTCACTCCATAATAACAAATCCTTGAAATTTACTGGTTTTCAGAACTAAACGTACAGTATATATAGTTTTTGTTTTGTTTTATTTTAAAATAAAAGTATTTTCACACAAGATGTTTTAAAAATTAAAAATGTTTTAAAAAAATGTTAAATACTTAATACAATTTTGTTTTGGTTATCATTAACTACAACAATTCCGCACATCAAATTAAAAAAAATGTGCTTGCAATCCATTTTTTGCAATTAATTAATAAGAAAATAAGGTTTTTATGCTTATCATTGGAAAAGAAAAGTCCAGAGGTTGACCAGAGTTCATTTTCATGACCAGAAGTAGTGAAGAGAGATTATTTAAATAGAAAAAGAATCATGTTTATCTTATGTTTTCTGCTTCTCAAAGTTTTCCTCCAGGGAAAATTAACCTATAAATCTCTCTCAACAATGCATCAAACTGTGTTCAAATTTACCAAAGCTTGCTCTATAGTTTTTAGTTTACTCATAGAGCACCAATTAAAACAGTAAAATCTAACCAAAGTGATGTATACTATGAAACAGTATACAGTACAGTAATACAGTGATACAGTAATACATAAAACCCCCACATACTGTAAAACAAATATACAAAACATAAGATTATCAGATCAGATATAAGCTATTTGATTTAGGACAACCAAGACAAAGCTGATACCTTAATGAAGTATAACAGAGAACACCATGAAGTCTGTTTAGATATAAAAAGAGCAACAAGCAATGAAATGTACTACTGGTAGATCAGTCACTGGTCGGCATGCGTGTATGTCTCATCTGTTTCTCACCGGATCGCGAGACCTCCTGGTCTCAAGTTTGACACTCTTGGCTTGCCGTCCTTGTCACAACCTCCAGAGATTGTGAGGCCAAGACTGGTGCCCTCTTTTTTAATCAGTTCAACCGTCGTCACACCTCTCTGCTCATCTGTGAGTAAGCAAACACACACAATAACCACATAAGCACCGGCACACAGACCTTCACAGCAGGTAACTCATCGCCGGTCCCCGGGGAGCTTGAGTAGCCATGCATTGTGACATAGAAGTCAGATTTATTTAACCATTTCCTGAAGGACAGATGGTAGTACTGCAGTCTGGTAGTATGTCAGACTGTGTGTAATAAGTACTGTATATTTATACATTATGGAATAAAACAATGGTGTTTTTCAAAAATCATGTCCAAGTAATGTACAAAAATGTACTTCTAAAAAATTTATATTTTTAAAGTAATCTCTTCTGTTTACCAATAATTTCTGTATTTAAAAAATGTATTGATCTCTGTAAAAATAGAAGCAGCGACGCGTCGATGACGTCAAATCCAGTAGTCGACACATCATGGCCACTCCTTTTTTCCCCTTAACTGAAGCCTATTCAATCACGCAGTGATAACTGCAATGGCAGCTCCCGCCGAAGCTCGTCTGAGGGTGCATGTCCCCGCGTATATATAAGCGAGCAGCGCACGGCCGTCTTCAGGTTACCTTGTCCTCGACTGAAGCACCGAACACTTGCAGCACGGCAAGGGACGCAGTACTCGTTCCCGTGTCTCAGGGAACCTGGGTTATAAAATAAGGAAGTAACATATTTGCTCGTTTCCAACACTTTCACGCTATGGGAACACAGGTCAATCCCGCCGTGCTGTGAGTGCAGAACGATAAAGCCTGACAGCAGACCTAGGGGAAACCTGTCTCATAAGCACAACATCATCCTTTCACTTTAAGGCGTGTAGCCTGTGCTCGCGGCCGGGGCAGATGACAGCGGGCAGATGAGCTTATAATAAGTGAATAAGTTATAGCTCGTATCCTGAATACACTGTTTGAACGCACAATCCAGCGGTCAATACACATAGAGTTTAAGGTCTCGGGTTGGGGTTACATTGGCCAACACAGAACGAGAAAAAAACTTTAAACTAGAAGTTATTGGTACTGTAAAAGAGTTTTGTTTAACAAAACCATTTTGTATAACACTGCTGTTATTTTGTTTTAAGCAGA
>JAUMHI010000046.1:2127205-2147785 GCA_032359435.1 Enteromius unitaeniatus
TGCTAATCATGCCAGAAACATGCTATTAACTTGCTCATCATGCTAGAATTATGCTAGTGAAATGCTAGTAACTTGACAATCATGCTAGAAACATGGTAGTAACATACTACCAACATGCTATTTACTTGTTAATCATGCTACCACCATGCTAGTATCTTGCAATCATGCTATAAACATGCTAATAACATGCTAATTACTTGGTAGTCATGTTAACAACATGCTAGTAATTTGCTAATCATGCTAGCAACATGCTAGTAACTTGCCAATCATGCTAGCAACATGCTAGTAACATGTTAATCATACTAGCAACATGATAGTAACTTGCCAATATCATAGAAATCTTTACTGCTGTTTTTCACAAGTTGTGTGTTTTGTAACTTTTAAACTGTGGTAGTCTGGTAAAACTGCATCAAATGAGAGAAAAACTCAGAATGCATTTGTTTCAACAGGATCGATGATTACTGGTACAGATAATGACTATTCTGATCTGTAAGAGGACGTCAGATTCTGAAGAGGAAAAAACAGCAACCCGTCAATTCAGACCAATCAAATACATTTTGAGCTACATGCTGAGCTCTAATACTCCTTCAACATTTAAGTAAAATACCATCTATTTCATTTTATACAGCCTACATCATATTTTATTCACAATGTGAATTTACACTGTTCTGCAACTTTTTATTAGCTTTTTACAATCTGTATTGCAAATTTATGTTCTTACATGTACACTTTTCTGTTATAATAATAACTGTGACTTGCATTTCTGACTGTATGAAATAATATGAAAAAAAAGATACCGCCAAACATTGAAATTGTATAGTTTTTTGTACAGTCAGATACATGTGCATTTCTAAACCCTGATCTGATTTTTGCAGCAGAAATTTTCCTCAGCTTTACCATACGAAAATGATACGCACACTCTTTCTCTCTGCTTAGAGTAGCAGTGAAGCTCCTCCCCCTCTGCTCTGCTCTCTCTCTCTCTCTCTGTCTGTCTGGATCTGTCCGTCTCTGTGCCGGTGTTCGGTAGCAGCGTTTCTCTTCACTGCAGGGGCAGCTTCATTCTCTCCTCCAGGATGTCGGGCCTTCTGACCAGCTCTCTTCTGCTCTTCCTCTCCCTGATGCTGTTCCAGACCCCCACACCAGAAGCAAAGGTAAAGCGAGCAGCACACCAAACCCATAACATGTGTGGATGCAGGGGCTAGGTGCTTCATTTGAACCTGACTGTTTTCTTTTTTTATCTCTATGCTGCTAGGTTTGCATTTGGTGCTAAATGCCAATTTCATTGCGTTTAGGGGCACTGTCTTATTTAATTTCAAGTATTGTATGTCAATCATTGCACATGGCTCTTATTGAATATGTGAAAGTACACAATGTCCAATTTAGGTGCTTTTCTTAGATGTTATGCTTGGCTGCATGTTAATTTCTGTTAAAGTGATATGTCACAGAGAGCAATCAGATCAGTCGAGCCAGATGGCGTGAAATAGGGCGTACAAATCATCATTGCCTGGCAACAAGAGCACATTTAAACAGGGCTTTACCGTTGAAGACTATCCTGATTAAATTCTGGAAATTTCTCAGAAAGACAGTAAGCAGAAATGGATGCAGAACAAAAAGATCTTGCAAACAAGCCAAGAGCACATTAAACATCACATGCACCTTTCAGCCGGAGAGCCCCATGATATAACAGATGATGTGTCTTGTGTACTTGTTGACTCCACGGTTCTATTGCTGATGAAAGTATTTTGCTAAGAGGAGATGAGATATTTCATTGAAATAAAAAAAATAAATAAAAATCTCATTGGCAACAATCATTCAAAAGAGGTCATTAATGTTTAGACTCAGTAATGATTCCAGGGTGTTGATGTTTAGAATGTTTTGTAGGGCTAAGGCAACAAGGCCTGTGCTATACTGGTCTCTAGATCATAACAATTTGAGTCCAACAGTACAGATGCATTGGAGAGATGTGGATAGCTGATATGAATTCAAGTAACTAGGCTGTAAGACCTGAGAGAGCATGTGTGCAGTCATTAGTGTACGCTCATGTCTTCAGCACCACGGACAGCAGCTGTCACTGAAACACTGTCATGTTGAGCTGAATGTAAACACTACAGTGATTTTGGGAAAGTGTGAAGGATTAGAGGCCATATATCTGAAGGACAACACGGGATAAAATCAATAGGAGTGGAAGCACAATCTCATTAGTAGAACAAACAGCCGCTCTTTCACTCCAAGCGGAGGAGGAACGCTGCCATGGCAACAGCTTTGCGAGAGCCCTCTCAGTTTTCTTCCATCCATCCATCCATCCATATAATGTAAAAAATGTCAACTTAAAATGTGCTCTGGGCTATCATCTAAACGAACATTTTATTCAAATGTAAACTGCGCAATATGCGTGAGTACATTGGGCTCAGTATTATTTAACAATGCTAATAATTAACTATGTTCAATATTTTCTGTGTGCATTTTAACTTGGTCATTTTGTTACAAGTTATTTTATTTTTCACCTTTTTCAGCTAGTTTTAGTATTTATCATTGGTATAAATATATTAGTGATATGTTAGTTATCTTCCATTGCAACATTTCAAACACTTCAGCTTTGTTTTATTTTGGCAAAATATTTTTAACCATTTTAATTAATGTTATCAATTATTGGATTTTAAAAAAAAGTTTTTCAACTAATTTTTCTATTTTATTTTCATTTGAATTTTATATCAGTTACAACTATATAACAATAATCAAAAATAACAATAACTCTGATTGGATTGAGTTTTTTTATTTATCTTATCTATGTTTTTAATATCATAAGAATATAAGAATAAGAATCATAAGAATATATAAATATTAATATTAATCTTATTGTTATTATTATTATTATTATAGCAGCGGTTTTAGTTACAACACTGATTAGATAACACTTAATCTTTACCCTTAAACTGTAAAAACTGTACCCTTAAAAAAATATATTGTAAACAGTTTTTCACACTTGCAGTTGATTTCAATGCAAAAAAATAGGTGCATGTCAGTATTTTTATTAATTAAGTGTAATCAAATGAATTACGCTGATAATCACTAATACAGGTTATAATGACACAATTACATGCAAATTGATGTCACAATGCACTGGAGTTTGTAAAGTAACTGCAGGAGTTGTAAAGTAACTTTGCAGATAGTTGCAGTGCAGAGTGGAGCAGATGGTAAGGAACCGGAGGACACAGACAACAATTGAGCTCAGGATATGATCAGCAAGATCTCCCACACATGCAATGTGTACGTCTGGAGCGCTACAGACGTCATAATGCGCCAGAGTGAGTCACTGATTCAACTCAGAAGAATCCTGCTCCTTTAGTTTCAGACGTCACTATATCTGCCTCATTTATTATTAATCACAACAGACCTGAAATAACACATAAAGCTTGAAATAAGAAAATGACTCTGCAAATAAAGCTTCCATTTATTATTCTGACACAGAATATGCTTTACAAGAACACAAACCTTGCACACGTGGTCATTTTGGAGCTCTACTTCTAGATTTTTGAAGAACTATGCTGCACACAGAGGGTGGAGACAAAGACATGACTCAGCACTTTGTTTATAACCTCAGGCTTGAGCTCAAGCGTTTTTCAGTGGCTAACATGAATAGAGAAACAGATTCAAGGCTGCAGACGGTAAATCACTGCTGAAACAAGTCTCCTATCAGTAATGGTGGACGTAGATCATCAGTGCCAGTGACAGAACTAATATACGCTGAAGAAGAGCTGGTTACTCATACTGTCAGAATGTGCTTGCTATGCACCCTACAGTGATTTCAGGCTCTTTTCTTCTCAACAGTGTGTGAGTGTAACTGAATGTCTTACTCAGTGGGGATGGAGTGGAGGCGTGAGGGGAGGAAAACATGCTTACTAATGCTTCCTCTTCAGTGCATGAATGATTAGTATGTAAAGTGTCACTGAAGTGGGAGGTGTGTGTTTCTGAGCTCTCAAAGGCAAATGCTTGTCAGAATCAATCGTTCAACCCTGTCCCTTACTGCCATTCACCAAATTAGATTAAATTATTCAACAATAGCCTACATTACAACAAATATAAGAACAAAAGTACTTCAAAATACCAACATGAATGTAAATGAGCATCTATTGATGAAAAAAAAACAATAATAGATGCAGGCTAATCTATGTTTTTTGTAACAACAACAACAAATGTTGAGCTGAAATGACCAAAATAGGCATTCAGGTAAATGTATAACAATTGTAACTAACGTAATTTCAAAGCTACAGCTAGCAAAACCAAAACCAACCAATGACAAATTTTTTGACTAATTTTGCAGTTACTTTATGAATTTATAACAGTAACAATTCCATTAAACCATGTACAAATATTTTGAATTAAAGTGGCCCTGTTATGCCATTTTAAAGGTTGCTAATATTGCTTCATGAGTCTCTTAAAACAGCTTTACATGTATGCAAGGACAAAAACCACTTTTCTCCAAAAATAGATTTAATTTTACCCCATTTCTAAATGACTCGTAAACTACTCGTGTGAAGCAGTTCGAAGAATCAGTCTGTCTAAGCCCCTCCTTTCTGTGAGCCCTCACTGCTGTGATTGGTCAGATGGAGCAGTTCTTTATATGATTGGTCTACCGCTGGAAAACGAATCGCCATAACAAGTTGTTCGCGACGTAGAAGGTGGGCGGGCATTATGCAAATATGTTCGTGACGTGTGACCGTAACAGAAAAAGATTCAAATTGCTGACGAGTAGACAAAAACTGTCGGCGTCACAACTTAGCAGATAGTTTATGTTTACATACAGCTACATGACACACTGCATGAAAGATCATATTTGAAATGGCATAATAGGGGCACTTTAATCAATGTCAACAAATGTTTCAGCGCCATAGGCATTTGTACAAGAATGGAGGGCCCCATTCCATCTAACGTTACCATCTTTCTTACCTGTGTGCAGTCTTCATCTTCCACTCCATCCTTCAGTAAATTCATATCAGTCGTTCCATCTAACTTCGTTGCAATCTTTCTCTCCACCTGCTATCCTAATCTTGATATCCGCGCCAATGCAATGGTGATAAAATGAAAAGCTACTAGTAACAGATTCACTTTAATGATTGGAATGAAAACGCCATTGACGCTGCGTCATTTGTTTAGCCACCTTTTTGGACCATTTTTAATAGATAATATGTTTAATGTTTTATATTAAGTGTTTGCTCTGAATGTTTACAAAAGATCATTGAACCGTATGGAGCAATGCTCTCTGCAACTCATGATTGTTTAAGACTTGTCTGAACCAAGCACAAAGTTGCTGAAACAAGACATTTTTCACAAGAAATCTGTTTGATTTCTTTGTCTTCTTCTGTGCATTTGTCAGCCTCTCTCTGCCATGCGTGGAGGAGGTGGAGTCCGTCTGCGAAGAGACCTGCGGGATGCAGTGCCCTACGAGGCCCAGATGATGTCTTACCCCGCAGCTGACTTCAGGAGTCGGAGCAATGATCTGTACTACCAGCCAGAGGTCTTGAGAGCTCAAGGCCTTGGACAAGCCCTCCAGCGACTGGTGGAGAATGATCAGAGGCGGGAACAGGAAGCAGCTTATCTGGCATCAATGCTGCGGCTCCTGAACGAGGCGCAGAGTAACGGACAGGGCAAACCAGAGGAAGAGGAGGAGGAGGGTGATTTCCAGAGCCCATACCCTCCAGATTACGATGAGACCGAGCAGGCCGTAAGCATGGCCAAGCCCCAGGCTTCATGGCAGGGCCCTCTGGATCCTCAGCTTACTCAGGCTCTACTCAACCGCTACAAGCAGGAGAGATTGATGCAGGCTGGACTCGCTCCGAACACCAATAGGATTCCTGAGAGAGAGCAGGACAAAGACCAAGAGATGCTCAGGTAATGAAAGCATGTAGTTTACAAAGAGAACAGTGCCTCAGATTCAGGGTTTAATCAATAACACTAAAGGCATGTTACTTGAATTACATTTATTTTACTGTAATAAGGCTAAGTGAAATAAGCTAAACATTAAAAGTCATAAATAAAAACTACAACTCAACTATCCCTAACTTTAAACCAAATAGAAAAGCACAGAAAAAATAAAATACAAATTAACTAAAATCAAAAAGAAAACTGAAAATACTGTACAAAAGCTTAGATTAAGAAATTAAGATTAAGATTAGAAATCAAATAAAAATAAAACAATGACAAAAACATAATTCAAATTAAACAATACTAATACTGAAATGAAAATTAAAATTGAAAACATTAAGAAATCAAAGCTCATTCAAAATATTATTAATAGCTAATATAAATATTAGATGCAGTGAATATATATATACAGTTTAAACAAATACTAAAAAGATAAACATTTCTAAACAATTAAAATTAAGCATAAAATATAGTTTAAAAATGTATTCAGAAAATGTATAAAAATATATAAATACATTTATTAGATAAAAAACAAAAGAGGAAAGCACATAAAATTACTAAAAAATATTTAACTGAAACAAAACCTGAATATATATAAATAAAAGCAAATTCAAAATATTAATAAAACTAGACAAAAAAGATTTAAATGCAGTTGTTTTGTTTATGAAAAAAAAAAAGAAGCTTTTTTTTGGGCAATAGCAAATGAATTGTGCCGATGGTGAATTTCACTTCTAAGTTGCTTCTAAACAAACATACAACACTTTTTTTGTATTATTAAAGGTACCTTGTTGAGAAGATTCTCTCCAGCTTGGCATCGGGCAATAATCAGGGAGGCCCTTCAAACCAGCGTGCTAAACGTGACCTGAGCGCTGCGGCTAACATGGAGCAATCTGGAGGACATGCCCTAAAACGCTCCCGCCGATCCCTGGACTCCGCCCCTGGCCCCTCCCCCCAGGCCGAGGCGTCCTTGCTGAGGGTGAAACGGCTCGATGATGATGTGGATGACGAGGTCACAGGCCAGAGCAGCAGAACGCCACACATCGGCCTGCAGAGAATGAAGCGCATAGACACTGACCTGCCGCCTCCCAAAAAACACAGCCGCAAGCGCAGAGCCCTGACCTACGACCCTGCTCTGATCGCACAGCACATCCTGCAGTACCTGCCTGCCTAAAGAGTACCAGAAAGTGAGAGGAATAACAAGGAAGTGTTTGGGGGGAAATCTAGACAGACAGAGGGACTGCAGCATTTCACTTGCTTACAGATACGCCAGCGTTCAATGTCATCTGCCTAAATCTAATCAAGGCCTGCTTGCCGAGGTACTCTGATATAATGTTACTCTGTTTCAATGTTATACTGTAATAAATCCCACACACATAACAGCTTATGGAATATGCTTTTTGTTTTTCTTCTTTCTGGGTACATTATACAGTATGGAAAGCCTTTTATTAAAAAAAAAATCTCAAAACTGTGAGATCCTATACTTTTTCGTAACTCAAAATCTTGCCTTTTTTCTCAGATTTCTGACTTTACATCACACAATTCTGAGATTTTGTCTTGAAATTCTGCCTTTTTGCTCAGATTTCTGCATTTACATCACACAATTCTGAGTCAGAATGGCAGGATATTCTGACCTTTTTGCAATGATATGTTTTCAGCTCAAAATTCAGACTTTTTTGTCTTAGAATTGTGAGATAAACTCAGAACGTGACGTAAAAACTCTCAAGGTTATATCTCACAATTCCGATTTTTTTCCTCTGATTTCTGAATTTACATTTTGCAGTTTTTACTTCTTTTCTCAGAATTGCTATAAAGTCATAACTGTGAGATCATAAGTCTTCGTTGCTTTTTACATTTTTTTATTCCGTGGTTGAAACAGGCTTTCATAGTACAGGCATTAAACGACCTTACCGACATGGACATTATCATCAGTTATTGGCTTGCACAAGTAGCTTATTGCTGTTTTTGTCAGGATCAACAGGACTAAGGTCACACTAACCTCTATTACAGACTGAGATGGTTTTAAGTGGCGCTTCACTATAAATAAGATTTGTTGAAAAAAAGAAGAAAACTTGATCTGGGTCATGCAAGAGTGCATTTAGGCGATGTTTTGTTGTGTGAATTAGGGAGAGTTTCTACAGAAGGCCGTTTGCCATTCGCCAACCCAGAATCCCTGAGTTTCCACAGAGATCCAAATATATCAGAGCTTTGCTAGAGCTGTCAGTGGCTTTCATATTGTGAGCAAACTAGCAGTAACCATAACAGCTGGCTCACTTCGTGCGTTCATTATTTCTGCTGTGTAGCTGAATGGCAGATTAAATATATGTATATATATTATGTTCATCAGAGAATCCTGAATAAATGTATCACGGTTGGCAGTTATGGTTGTAAACTGTAATACATTTAACAATTTTAATATAACTAATTTACTGTAGTGTTATCAAATAAATGCCTTGAGCAAAAAAGAATTCTATCAATATTAAAATTGATATTTTTTAGGCTCCAACATTTTGAAAAGATTTTTCAAAATTTACATCTGAACGAAAATGAATCTAAACATAATATCTATAGCTATATTAATGAAACAGGACTAATGTGTTAAATTTCAGACTGACTCATGAATCAGATCAGTTGAACTTTTAACATATCTACTCCAAAACCTATTGTACATTGGTTTTTAGAAATAAAGAAAAATTAACTTTTTTTTCTGGAAAAAAATTATTCAAAAACAAATATGACAAATATGAAATCTGTTTATTGCACAAGACAGGTTTAAACAGCATACACATCAGATGAGCTGCTTTATACATATAAGCAGCACTGCACGAGTTTAGACTCAAAAAGAGCCTGTCTAAATGTTAAACCTGCTCTAAGTAAGTTTCCTGCCCTCTCTTTCTCTAATTGGCTGTCTAAAGTGGTGTACTATCTTCTTAATGTCATACTGTATGCATCCTATTCAAGCTTGATGAAGTGTTTTTTGTCCCT
This sequence comes from Enteromius unitaeniatus, assembly GCA_032359435.1. Taxonomy (NCBI): domain Eukaryota; kingdom Metazoa; phylum Chordata; class Actinopteri; order Cypriniformes; family Cyprinidae; genus Enteromius; species Enteromius unitaeniatus. The sequence continues at coordinate 2,136,110 of JAUMHI010000046.1, forward strand.
TGACTTGGCTTGGAAACCTTCTGTCTGATAATAATCATTGTCCCGATTTCTTACCCTCTGGGTTTGTAATCTGACTATTATAAATTTGTGAAGGAAATCGTGGCTCTTAGTATATATATATAAATGCTTTTCGATATTTGTGCGGTCATAAAATCTTGTACAAAAATACATATCTCTGCACTGCAAGTTTTGTCAAACAACAAAAATCACTGTAAGTGCTAATAAAGTGTATGTGAACACCAATATTTTGTTTAGAAGTCTGCATTGATTTTACAGTGGGAGTGGGTTAAAAGTTACATCACATTTAACATTTAAACGGCTTGATAAAGTCATATTAGCATTGTGTCTGAACAGAAACACAACTAGATGGTGATTTGTTATATTTTAACAATGGCTAAAGACAAATACAACATGCAAAAAAAAAAAATGTGACATTGCATCACTTTCTCACCAATAGAGGCTTTGTAGTGAATGGGTGCCGTCAGAATGAGAGTCCAAACGGCTGATAAAAACATCAAAATAATCCAAACCGCTTCAGTCCATCGGTTAACATTTAGCAAAGTAAAAAATTTAAAACCAATTCTGACGGCACCCATTCACTGCAGAGCATCCATTTGTGAGCAAGTGATGTAATGCTACATTTCTCCAAATCTGTTATGCTGAAGAAGTGAACTCTTTTAGATCTTGGAAAAGAAAATAAATAGGCAAAATTTTGATTGCATGCCAACTATAAATAGGAACAATTGTTTGCTACTTTTAGCCTATAGATGAACAAATCAGTAAATACATGTTTAAGACTTTGTTCACTGACAAAGAAAACAACAAAACAGATTCACAGTATTATACTGCTGCATATATAACTACTCCAGTCCTCATTTTAAATTCATGCACAAAAATATCCAGAACACAGAATCAAACATCACATTAATCCTCTAAAAGTCATTTAACTCAAAACCACATTGATGTGATCTGTTTGTGCATCGCAGCAGGTCACGCAGACAGTTGGAAATGCACTAGAGAAAATGGCTTTCTTCTTTTCTATTTAGAGCCACCATTACAAGATCTGAGTAATGCTCCTATGCCACGCCAGAGAGGACTCGGATACTGTTGCCAGGTGACTGTTTCTATGCAGACAGGTTATGTAAGCATCATGACATCATGCTGAGGGGGAAGAGAGAAGCATCTCTTCACACGTTTCATGTCATCATTATTTGTGGAAAGAAAAGTGCACAAAGGACGTGATGAAACGGCCAACTGAGAGGGTAAGAAAGAACAGTGGCGTGAAGAGAAGAGACAGAAGACCAGAACAATCCCCAGAGAAACCACCCTGCCCTGGTTTATGCTGCCAGTAACAAACCAGTCACTGAGAAAAGAGCAGAAAACAACATGATTAAAATATCTCTAAAATGACTTTCATTAACTTTAAACTAAACTAAGAAAGAAGCAGTCAAGCAAGCAGTAGAGCTTAACTCAAAACCACAATATCATAATCACAAGGAGAGTCAATATATAAATATGTGTGTGTGTGTGTGTGTGTTAGTGGTGTCAAACATCCATATCACATCCAAAATAAAAGTTTTATTTACATAATAAATTGTATGTACTGTGTATATTTATTAAGTATATGTAATATACACATGCATGTATATTTCTAATAAAGATATGTTATGTTTATATATAACATATGTATTACATACCACAATTAATTTGCTAACATTTATTGTCATTTATTACCGTATATTATTTATCAAAGTGTTTACATATTATTTATATGCTAATATAATACTTAATAAATAATTGATTTGTACTTTCAGATTTAATCTTAGTTTTAGCTATTTTTTTCATATTAGATTAGTTTTTATAAATCTTTCTGTATAGCCTTAGTTTTGAGTAATTTTCATTAACATTTATTAACCATAACCATTAATTAATATTTTATTTTTATATTTTTCAAAAAATATATATATATTTTTTTCTTTTTAAATTTATCGATCAATAATACCGCTGCACAAAAATATATATATTTAATATGTTGTTCAGTATAATATATTTATTGTACAAATAGTTTCTGTATTATCCGAGAAAATCAACTCTGATTCAGTTTCAAAACCCTAACTAAACTCTACTTTCTTAAAACACTCAATGAACACATTCATTGATTTTAGAGATTTTAGCAAGAATGTGTAAAGTGTTTACCATCACCATCCTTGGCATCCTCTGGCAGCAGGGCATCTTGGCGATTCCCCAAAACAAAGGCCAGCATGGCCAGTATACCAGCATCCAGCACCCCCAGCATAGCCAGTATGTACGCCCAGTGCACAGAGCAGTTCCCGGGAGAGAAACTACTCACACGCTCTCCGCACAACGCCCGCATCTCAGCACAAGCCCAGGAGTCTGGAAACAACACACAAGCCAGGGCCAAACAGAAGCCTGCGCCCCCAAAACACACAAGCCATTAACAGTAACGTACTGTCTAACATGTTTAGTTTAGATTTCAGGTCCTGATTTTTATTGGTATTTTGTGTCACAATACACACTGAATAATCATAACAAGGTGAAGAAGTTCTTTAACATATTTCACAATAATACAATTTAAAGTGCCTTTATTATGGATTTTAATACAGCTCTAAGGGAAAGAAAACATAGCCGTTTCATGTTGACATCAACATGATATATTAGCATATTGACCTCCCACTTGTTGCCACTAGGTGCAGCTTTTGGAGTATTACGGTAACAGCTGTACACAAAGCAGTACTGCACACCTCTTTAAATGTAATCAACCAATCGACCAAATGTCGTAGATTAGTGTCATGCAAAGGAGGAGTTTGGAACAATTAATCACTGAGTGAATCGTTTGGGAGTCCTTGAGCAAATAAGGTAAAAATGAATGCATATTATAAGACAGTGAAAGTTTGACCTTGCATGGATGTCAACCTATTTTTGTGGACTCCCAAAACCAAAATATGAACCTTTCATTACTCATAATAGGTGCACTTTAAATACAGTATTTTTGATCATATGAATGAAGCTTTAGTGAGAGATCAGCTGAAGAGCCTCACCTGCTGTGAGCTGCAGCCAAGCACAGATCTTATAGACGGTTGCTGCGTTGCAGAATCTGAAGAGACACAGGCAGCCCACGCTGGCCCACACCATGGTCAGAGACATGCAGACCAGCACAGCGGGAGACTGGAAGGCTGGGAGCGGGGTCAGGGTGTGGAGAGACCCCCGGCATTCTGGGACGGGCCAATCCGTCTCCATGCAGACCTCAAAAAGGCCCAGCGTCCCGGACGGAGGAGCCGGACCCCCTCCCCGGTAGTGCAGCTCCCGTGTGCCCACCCATGACGGCTGGATGAGAATGACCACCTCGATCACGGCGAAGCAGAGCGTGCAGATGGCCCACAGCACACCCACCGCCCGAGCGCTCCGGATGAACTCGGTCTGATACAGACGGGCCACCTCAGACGAGTGATGCTGCATGCTGGAGCCAGCTGGACACCACAGACAGCATAAATATCATATTACAGTGCCACTTTATGCTTTCTGCTTTCACTTTAATGTTAGTTTAAGTTTTAGGCATTTTGTTGTGTGCTTTGTCATTTTTTTATGTCTATATAGTTTTTATTATTGCTTTTATTTATTTTAGTACAAAAGCAACTTAACTGTAAATAGACTGAGAAATAAAATATTAGCTGAAATAATTGTATTTATATTTTATTTTTGTTTAATTTTTAATTAAATTTAATGGTTTAAAAATTCAGTTAACTATAAAACCCTGTTTCGGACAACACTGGGCTACATTTTTGCTTTTATTTATTTATGGTACTAAAATTCATGTTACATACTTTTTATGCTAACACTTGTAACACATACAATAAGGTTAATAAAATTAATCCGTTACCAAGGTCATTATAGTAAACTAAATTGATTTTAAAGCATTGTTATGTTTAATAAAATCTATATTTTTTTAAATGGCTTTTTTTTAATGGCAGCATTTCTTATTTTGATATTTTAAACTATATACTATGATAATTGCACATTTAAAACATAAAAAAATAATGAATACAAAATTTACAGGTATAAAAAAAATGTATAAAAATGACAAAAACATAAATTGACAAAAACTAATACAAAATAATATGAACTAAAAAAATATTATTAACTAATTTTATTAACTATCAATAAAAACCATTAAAATAGAACTATTATTAGTTAATAAAACCACAAACATTTAGTTTAGAATTTTAAAAAAAATATACATGTTTATTCATTAATTGATCTTAGTAGTATATTAGAATTAAAATATTTAAATTGTTAGTTGATGTTTACTAATTAACTAATGATAATAAATGAATCCTTATTAAAAGCGTTTACTGTTTTTATATGGTACTCTATGGTAATATCATCTATACTTTATTATGCTTCACATTTATTTATTTACATTAAACCTTAAAGAATACCATGCTATTACAATGAAACAACTCATTAAACCTTGGTCATTATAAACATAAACACATCAAAACACATTTAAATGATAAAAAGGGACATGATGAATAGCTGAGAGCTGATGCCTACAGGTAAATGACCTAAAACCTGGTGTCAACCTGGTGAAGGATGTAAAGAGATGGATGAAGGGAGCTTCACCTCTCTGCTCTGGCTGATTCCAGGTCTCTTCCTCTCACCACAGAATCTGGGGGACAAAAATCACATTAAAATTGAAAGGCTTGAGAGCAGCATCACGCAAAATGTAGGAGTGAGCGAAAGAGAAATTGACCTGAATGGAAGGATTCTTCTCCTCCTCTTCCTCCCGGAGGGATCACAGCAGGATGTGCGACATTAAAAACAGGCCCACGCTGCTTGCAACCATCTTCCTCGCACATATGGAAGGAGAGGAGAGCGGGAGAGGGGAGGGGGAGCGCAGGGCCATTCTGATTGGGAGGAGGGTCTCTGCGCTCACACACACACACACACACGCAATCCAATGATGCACAATGAGAAAATGAAATTATCTGTCAATCCCTGTGGGGGGAAAGAGAGAGTTACAGCCCATCGATTGTAAAAACACTACATTCCATACTGAGTAAATAGGTAGTGGGAAAATAATACGTGGAGCAGAAGTGATGCATTTCAGATGAGCACAAGATAACTACCACAGAAAGACACAGCAGGGGAATAAACATGAACGGAGGAAGGAAGAAGCTCGTCTGTGCATCATTCACCGCTCAGAGGACATCAACATTAATGACTGCAAAAGAACAGAAACCAAAGCAGAAATATATCAATACTGCTATATAAATACATGTTTGTTGCAAAAGTAGAGTTATATATATATATATATATTTTTTTTTTTATATATATATTTCTCCTTTGGTTTCTGTAAATCATACAGCATTATTATTATTATTATTTTATATTTACATGCATTTATCTACACATGTATATATTTAGTCATACAATGTGTATGCAAATATTTTAACATATAGTTTTTATATATGCATGCATTTGTATTTCTATGTGCACAAAAACTGTTATTTTGAATGCAATTTATTAATTTTTGGGGTTTATTCTTAAAACTGTTAATCTCGCCAATACACCACCAATACAAAACAATGCACCTTTGTTTCATTTTTTGTAAACTGCCGCCTTGATGCTCACTGAATCTTTGTGCCACTAAAACTAGGATTGAGCCCTTTTTTCTTGATTTAAAACCTTTCTATTCACTGTTTTTGGCTTGTTTAGTGTTTATTTTTACATTTCTAACTACTTTAGAAAGACTTCTAGCATTTTTTACCATCCAACTGTTCACACTCCAAGAGGATAGTGTTGATTACAGCAGTGCTTTTTATAGTTTGCCTGTTTAATACAACTGGATTCAGGTGCTCACCAAATAAGTTCCTCAGTAAACAGAATGAAGTATGTTTGTGTAGAAATTGAACAAAGACTTTCATGAAATGCTTGTCATACTCCGAGAGATACTGATTTAGGAGTAAATTGCTGTGGTCTTATTTTTTTCCAGAGCTGTATATATATATAAATATATATATAAATAGTACTGCAATACTACAACAAACATGCTTTAAAATGTATGTAATATTGTATTTATATATACAATAGGTACAAGTATTTATGTACCTTTTAAAAGGGTACCACCCCAGTACTTTTTTCTGTGAGTGTATAAATGTAGATCAGAAGAAGCATGCAACTGAAGAGTTTTTATTTAGAACGCAACATGTATCAAGAGTTACAAAGTGAGAGTTTCCAAAGGTTTGATTCGTCGTGTTTCTGCAAAAATAAACATAAAAAAAAGCAACACAAAGTAACTCATTACAGCCCGTCCTTAGACGCTGTTCAAGTAAATATTGCACTATTTATTGCTTTCAGTTTAAGGTGGTTTTGTCATTTCCACAGTTTGATCATCTTGACCCGGAGTCATGCACTGAAAACAGGAATGCTTCTCAACAATACGGTGCGAACGCTGCTGAGAAAGTATACATCTGAAACACTGAATATTACAGATTTGGCTGATGTGGTTTTAGCACCATGCTACCATTCTTCTGCATCAACTGTTCATAAAATCAAACCTACAATGACAATTTTAAAAACATTTTTCTTTAAGATCAAACTAATTCCATTAATAAAACCAGCATTTCGGCAAACAACCTCACAATCGGCACAAAGAGAATTTATGAAGTATGACACACAAGTGAGGAAGACAGATAAACTGAAGTGAAGTTTGGTCATCTACATGCATACACACACACTTCCTTCTGCCTGCTGGTTTAGCTGAAAGGAGGAATCTCCTCTCCAAACTTCACGAGGTGAGCAGCACTTTTGGCTTCATGGAGCACCTGTGTGTGCGGAGACAGAGAGTGGCACAGCTGTACTGAATGCTACATCTCACAGCTACAATTTGATTGATTTCATAAAGTACAACAACACAATATTAACACGTAGTCGTTGATCATTCAGCAGATCTGCACGCACCTTGTTGTGGATGTATGACTCACAAGCGTAGCACCAGACAGAGAGGTCAGCGAAGCTCAGCACCACAGGGTGACCGGACTCTTGCCCGTGGGTCACCATGTGCTGGTTCACGTAACGCCCGCAGAGCACCTGAAGCCAAAACAGGAATACTGCTTCAACTACAATAAGATTATTGGTCATTATCAACCCATAGTTGTGTGTATTATTCATATTTATACACACAGGGAATCTTCTGAGGTGCATATACTCAAATAGATACAGGTAGAAATTATTTATTTATTTAGATTTTTATAGGTACAAATAGTTTTTTGTAATAATTGCTTTTCCATACTGGAGCTATGCAATTCACTGTATTCTATGATAATAATGAATAATAATGTAAATATCACAAATTTTCTGTGCATTCTTAAAAACTAACAACTCGTATAAGGATTGAAGTGATGTACACTCCCTTACATCATACATTTTTTCATACATTTCCCACATTTGTTCCTTTTGCATGCATGCATAGTGAATGAGACCCAGTGGGCATCACTTTTATAACAAGCTGTAACTCTAAACTTCCTTCAGCACTCTGTAAAGGCTCATCTATTCTAGGTGTTGTTTTTGCTGTGATTTGAGCCATCACCTTGTAGCAGAGGAGACAGATCCAGTTTTCTGTGTCACCTCCACACTCTTCACACGGCAGGAAGACATCGATGCCACCTGTGGGCACCGGTCGCACTGACTCCAAGTGTGGGCACCATGGCAATGGGTCCACCACATACATGGTGTCCTAGCAACAAAAGCCATTTTGTTGATTCACATTTACAATATCGCCCAGAGTATTGAATGACACAACTATAAAAATCCAGCTCTTCACCTACATATACATACATACATATATATATATAGACATATAGAGCTGGATAATAACTGATTATGTGTAATCTAGATTCCAAAAAGGAAGTGCTTGTAATTTAACTGAATTGGAATCAGACTACAGACTACCAATTAAACGCTTTCATTTTTAGTGTTTTATTTTGAGTGATGAAATTTTAAAATGCCTTGTTTTAATTGTACATTTTGCATTCTAATCATAAATAAACAAATAAAATCTAATATTCTCCATACATATCATTGTTTTTTATTGTTTTTAATAATAATAAAAGTAATAATAATTTGAAAAAAATACATGACTGCATGCATGGGCCACATTTAACTGCAATGTCATTACGCTAACATAACTTTAATACGTTACCAGATCCGTGGCTTGTGCTCCAAAGACACTTTCTAAGACTGACATCATAGTGGCTTGACCACCAGCAGCCTCCAGCGCTGAGCTCTCCTGCTCATCCACGGCAGCTGAATGTCCAGTGACCACAGACTCTGGGATGGTCCGCTCCTGCTCAACAGAACATTTTTGATGATGAATACATTACTAGTCACCAGAAGCATACTGCTAATGACAACAGAGAATGCTTACGGGTGCCTCCGCTTTTACAGCTGTAATCTCTGCATGCGTGTCGTCTTTCTCTGACTTGAGTTTTAGGGGTGAATCTGAATCAGAGTTTTTAGGGGTGGGCTTCACCTTCCGTCTGGCTCCTCCGATGGGGACTGATTCTGGGCTTGGGTTAGATGAGGTACTCGTGTTGAGATTCAAAGAGAGCAGGTCCTTACTGAGCTCATCAAGGCCGGACTGCTCAAGATGCTGCGCTGTCTGTCTAGGAGTTTGGGTGGGGGTGGACTGGCGAGGAGATTTCTTGCCCCTGCCTGCCGATGCCTGCTTGCCTTTCGGTTTAGGAGACGGCAAAGCCAAACGAAGTGACTCCGGAACTGATATTAAACACAAAAACATGTCACATTCAAAAAAGTAGTTCTTACAATCGAATTCTTCAGACTTCACAGGAAGCAAACTCACTCTGTATTCTCAGGGAGCTCCAGAAGGGGGCGAGAGCACGCAGGACATTGTTAATCGTGACAGTGGCGCTGGTCTTTGGAGGTGGCAGATGGTCTAGAGGCGGAGGAGAGTCTCCCAGCAACATACTGGTGCACATGGACATTGACTCAGATATGGAGGTGAGGTTATATCCTCCCTATGGTGAAAAGGGTAAGATGACATCATAAATAAGACCCTGGACCACCAGTCTTACGTCGCTGGGGTATATTTGTAGAGTATAACAGTAAAAAATAGGTTGCATGGGTCAAAATGCTAGATTTTTCTTTTATGCCAAAAATCATAGGACATGAAGACATTGTGTAAATTTCCTTCTGTAACTATAAAAAATAATTCTAATTATTTATATGAATTGCTAAGAACTTCATCTATATAACTTCCTAATAGGCGTCTCAGTATTTAATTTTTTTGCACCCTCAGATTTCAGATTTTCAGCCAAATATTGTCCTATCCTAACAAATACACATACAGTTATTCAGACGATGCATACATCTCAATTTCGAAAAAATTGACACTTATGACCAAGGCTGCATTATTTGGTCACAAAAAAAAAAAACAGTAATATTGTGAATCATTATTTCAGTTTAAAATATAATTTTCATATTTGAATATGAAAAAATGTAGCTTAAATTATTCCAAAGCTGAATTTCAGCTTTTTTTTAGTCTTTAATGTCACGTGATCCTTCAGAAATCATTCTAATATGTGACTGTTGCTGGAAAAATAAGTCACAATGAGCAAATAAAAAAATATATAGATATTTTTATTTTTTATTTTTATTTTTCCCTTTTTTGGCTGTAGCTCAAATTTTGACTAATTTTACCAGCAGGGGTCACATATGCTGATTTGCTGCTCAAGAAACATTTACTATTATTATTAAACGTTAAAATCAGTAGCTACTAATGGTTGTGGTAACTGTGATGCGTCTCATTTGGCTTCTTTAAATACTTCTGGTGTCTAGAGACATTCTCTAGGTATTGATTTCAGCATAAGTTACTGAAAACCTCCACAGTACAAAGTGCAAACACTGTGAATGTGTGAGTGAATGTAACTCACTTCCAGTATGACTAGCACTCTTCCTGCAGCCAGGCTCATTAACTGATGGGTGAGGTGGGCGTAGCCCTCCGGGGTCACCTGATACCCTCCTAACGGATCACCTCGTGCTGCATCAAACCCAGCAGACACCAGCACCAGCTCTGGGGCAAACTAGAACACAGACAACACTATTCAGTTAGTGTTTAATTCCAAACAACGTCAGGGAAATATGAAAACCCGATGTGATTTTACCTCTCTGGCTATCGGCATCACTATGTGATGGAAAGCTGCCAAGTATTCTGGGTCTCCCATCTTTCCTCCACTCCAGGGGATGTTGACGTTGTATCCTCTGCCTTTCCCTTGCCCCACCTTATCATAGTTAGCATCCTCCGAATTGGGGAAGAACGCCCCGTCTTCATAGCGATGCAGAGAGATGTACAGGACACTGAGAGAACAAAAAGTCATTTGATGGGTCAGCAAGGTGGCTATTTTTTAATCACACTTTATAAATGCAACTTCCAGAATAATGTTTTATTTATACACTATTATAGCATTTATTAATTTAAAAAAAATTTAATATAAGCTATATTCAATTTTTTTTTTACATGTATTTCACATGCTTTTGACATTATTACTAGTTTCATTACTTTATCAATTTGTAGTATTTAATGATTTTATGATTATTTTGTATGGATCTTTTTAGTTTTTTTGCTGCCATATGTACCGTATTTGATTATGGCTGACTGTTGGACTTGGACAAACCTGTCATCGTCCTCAAAGATGTGCTGTGTGCCATTTCCATGATGAACATCCCAATCGAGGATGAGGACGCGCAGGGACTTGTGAGTGATGCTCTGGGCATAGCGTGCCGTCAAAGCGGCCGTGTTAAAGAAACAGAAACCACAAGCCGTGTCTTTCTCTGCATGATGACCAGGAGGACGCACTATGGCCACACCGTTTCTCACCTACATGACCAAACAAACAACTGAGGAGATCTGGGGACAAATTCAAGCAGTAATACTGTTGCACACAGCATGCTGATACAAGTTAAGAAGTGTATTACTTATAAAGAGCACAAACTGACACACCTGGTCTGTGAGTATGGCCTGAACGGAGTTAAAACAAGACCCAGCGGCCATCAGGGCACAGGTGTAGCTCTCATTACTAATGTAGATGGAGTTGTAATCGTTTCCCAGTCGGTGCAGATCTCTGGGTTTCATGCGCTCTGTACTCTTTATAGTGCTTATGTGCTTAGAACTAGAGATTCAAACAGACAGGAATTGGATCAAATTTAATGTACAACATCACCACTAAACAGGATTTGTATTTCATGTTTTCTACGGCTGATACGGATTTTTACTCATTTGAATGTCACCTGTGACAGAGTGCCAGCTCTTCTTCTGTTGCTAGGCGAGCTGGTATCCGAAGGCAACGGGAGAGCAGACCCAACTCCCCATGCCGGCAAAAGATGCGTGAAATTCTCTGAGGGAGCTCTGGGTGATGACTGTGGGGATCAACACATTCTCATCTTATATCAACCAAGTAATTAAAACACACACAGAATGAGAGAATTGTGACTTTTTCTCAATAAGGATACTGTGGGGATTAATCGCCTACAGTTACAACCAAATCATTACAATAAAACCCTTCTGGCCCGGCGCCAAGATGTCTGGGCTCGGACCTCCGTTTTGGGTAGAAGGAGATCTCCGCGATAAGCTTTATTGCC
>JAUMHI010000046.1:2147885-2159422 GCA_032359435.1 Enteromius unitaeniatus
TTTTATATTGTAGGATCGTTCCCCAAATTGATTGATAAAGAAATTTGTTAATTAATTCCTTTCATTTCCTACAATACTGTGGTGTTTATGTTATTAATGCTCTTACCCGTCCCACATGTTGTGATGAAGCATCATTCTCTGGTCGTAAACTAGTCCAGTGATTGGAGAGGAAGCTTTGGCCTCTGGACACACCAGAGCTGGGAGAGAAGGGACATCGGACAGAGGACCACCCTCTGAAGAACAAATACACAGAAAGCCTGATGTACCAGACGTACCAAATCATTTCTGAACAAAAATGGTGATGAATGCTTTCTTTGTATCTCAAGATGACAAACGAGGATGACGAGGATTAAAACATCAATGCCCGTTTTTTGCAGTGATTTGATCACATTACCATACGAATAATAATATAATACACATTCGGTTTCTGTAATGTTACATATTTTCTAAATATTCACAGGAAATAAAGGTAGGTCTAGACTTTGAATTTGATGAGATAAATTCTGCATATTAATTTAGATATTTCATTCATATTTTTTGGAGGTAGATAAGTCATTATGTTTGATGAGAAAATGTTTCTATATCTATATTAGATGTACATCTATTAATTGCTCATCAAAAATGTAAGGTCAATTTCAATGACTTCAATGAATTTCAACGACGTTTTTTCCAAGGAGACAATTTTGTAGAGATTTTTATAAAGGGCAATTTCCAGCCAATTAAATATTTATGGGACGTTAAAAATACATACCGTTTTGCAAAGATAGATACATTTATTTTATGTATTTAATAACTACATTTTGCATAATACTGGGTGACCAAACTCTTGAATGAGTCTTAATGTTGCAGATCTGCACCAGAATAATACAGTGATTTTTTTTTTTTGTATTTCCTACCAAATGTCTGAAGGCTCTTCCAAAATGGATACAAGGCTGAGATGGTCTTTGAGATGGACTTCAGGGCACTGCAACAAAACATCATAATAAAACACAGCGAACAGGGAATAACACGAAGAACTGCGGTGTTCCTTGGTTCACTCACCTTTCACTCGGAGCACCAGGAGAGATTAGATGAGGGCAAGGGTCACCCAGCAGTGACCTCACACTAGCACAAACACCTTGTGCTGAGGACTGGAGGTTATATCCACCCTAACAGAAGAAACACAAGAGAGTCTGAGTGAGATGCTAACCACAAAGAAGACTATTTTATTCTCTCATGGCATAAAATGATCGTAACCTCAAGAGCCAGCACAAGTCGGCCCTGTGCTACACTCTTCAGCATGTGGGTCAGGATGGAGAAACACTGTGGACTGGCTCGCATCTCACCCTGGACACACAGAAGTTCAGTTTCATATAATCAAAACAAAAGGAGTTTTGGAAAATGATATTAGTCTGACTGAAGCTGAGGAACTTGCCTTTGGGTCACCGATCACAGAGTCAAATCCAGCTGCCACTAACACCAGCTGAGGCTGGAACTGGGCAGCACAAACATACACAAGAGATCAGGCGTTAATAAACAATAAATCATTCATTCAGACACACCGATGACTGATCTGACAGGTGTACCTCATACGCCACAGGCAGGAGGAGCTGCTGGAAAGCTGTGATGTAATCTCCATCAGCCATGCCAACCTGGAGATCACATTTAGCAACAGCTCACCACACTTCCACAGCATTTTATTTGGTTTACTTATAGTCCAGTATCATGTTAGTGATCATTTAGCTTTGCATGACCATTTTCAATCTTTAAATTAAACAGACTTCTGCATGCATATGTGCATTGGTGGATCTCTTAAAATCACGTAAACACTGACAAGCATAGGAAAATAGCATGGTGTATACCTTGTTCCAGGGTAGGTTGATATTGTAGCCCTGTCCTGCTCCTGAACCCACCGAACTGCTGTCAGACTCCAAGAGGTGTGGCCAGAACGAACCGTCTTCATATCTGTGCACTGAGAAATACAGCACACTGCCACACAGGAAGAAAAGAGAGAAAGTCTTTACAAAAGACACGCGATATGACGTAATATAACAGCGCTTCAGATACGGGGAAATTTACCTGGGATCCTCTTCAAAAATATACTGGATTCCCTGTCCGTGATGCACGTCCCAATCCACAATTAGAACTCTGTAGGAGCAAAAAGGTGCTATAGATTCTTAAACCATTCATGCATGCATGCAACACATTCGGGTTCTGTAACATTACATACTTTCTGAATATCCAGAGGAAATAAATGTAGGACTAGGCTATGAAGCTCTCATCATGAATGGTCAATTAGGTCAATTTCAAAATGCAAATATGCAAAATGCAGACTCTCACCGTTTAACTCCATGCTGTTTTTGAGCGTAGCGTGCTGCTACGGCCAGATTATTAAACATACAGTACCCGTTCATCTTATCTGACTGAGCGTGGTGACCTGGAGGCCTGTGTGTGTGTACAGGAAAAAACTGTAACTCAAAGAGATCAGTCATCTATATTAGAACTGCTCAGAATAACAGATGCCACGAGACCTGTTGATGGAGAAGCCGTTCCGCAGCTGTGATGTCATCACCTTATCCACCAGCTGGAGAACCGACCCCACTCCCAGACAGGCGGAGGTGAACAATTCCTGAGGGAATAATTCCACATGCTGTTGGGCAACCATAAACAAATAAACTGCATTCTAATTGTTATGTTTTGTTATAAGTAAAAGCAATAAGAGACTTTGATTTACGATCAGGTTCTTTATAGTCAATAACGGTAAACATAGTCAATATTAATATGCTGGATTCAAATGAACACAAACATTGGGACTGGACTGGACTTACAGGATGCAGGTAGACAGAGTCATATTTATCAGCTAGAGTCTTCAGCTCCTCTTCTGTCTTTTTCTGAGTGGACTTCATCAGCTCTACATAGTCCTTCCTTTTGTACACATCACACACCCCGATCCATATGGAGTAAGCCAATTACAAAACCAATTTGATTAATGGTTCAGTCTCGCAAATAAACTTACGTATGGACGAGTAACAGCTCATCTTCTGACACAGCTCTGGCCTTAAACACAAAAATAAAGCAATTAAAACTCATAGGCGGGAGGAATTCATGTAGGTAGCTGTTAAAAATATCATCATGACTACACGTGTATGTCTACCTCGACTCGCTCGCAGCGTCCCAGCAGACCTTCAGTCTCCAGCATCTCCATCACAGTGCTCACTCTCTCTGGACACTCTGGGTGACTGAAAACAAAGATAATCAACCCACTGTTACAGAATCACTTCTATTAACCCATACTAAGTAAACAATTTAAAATGAGGTTACATATCAAGAACGAGTGCAACTTTTCTGGATTCAATCACTAAAAATATTATTTCTGTTATGATCTTCAGTTCTAACTGATACAAACTTAATACAAATGACTAGTAGGTTCTATCTTCATATTTTTTTAGTTTTCAGTTTATTTACCTGGCATCCCAGAGGCAGTGAAAGCGAGTAAAGGCCTCTACGTAAACGAGACCAGTTCCTGTTGCTTTAGTCTTACCACCGACATCCTAAAAAACATCCCAAGAACATTCAAAGAGCCGATGCAAAAGCTTGCATTTTCACATTGATAAAAGTAAACACTGCACGCGTGTAACTGATGGCATGGAAGCCCGTTTTTGAAAAAGAAATTAAAAAAAGGTTATTGCGATCTCGCAATTCTGCCTTTTTTTTTTCAGAATTGTGAGATATAAACTTGTAATTCCGAGTTTCATCTCAGAATTTTGACTTTATAACTCACAACTGTGTGATATAAACTTGCAATTGAGAGTCAAAAAGTCCAAAAAAAGAAAAAAGATTGGTATGTTCTCATAACTGAAAGTTTATATCTCGCAATTCTGAGAGAAAAAAGTCATAGTTGTGAGATAAACAGTCGCAATAACCTTTTATTCAGTGGCGGAAACTGGCTTCCATAGTTTTGCCATGTTACAAGCTACTTCCAATCTAAAGCAGTTAAGTACAGTTTTATGAAATAGTGTGCAAGCTACTGGACAAGTCACAACTGACTGAATTGGGTACATAGGAAGTAATGTTGCAATAACAGAAAACTTTATGTTTTACAAAAAAACCTAAAACACTTTGCTTTACATTTTCTTTGTGGAATATAATACAGGCAGCTCTTGAGAGTTTTAATGAGAAAACACAATGACTGTGATTAAGAGTTTACCAAGTTTTGGAGCTCGTTGCTCATCTCCTCCTCCTGTTTGCTCCGATCCATCCTGCCCTTCCTCCGTGCCTCCTGTTGATTCTTCCTATTGTTTTCTCTCTGGAGAGCACAAAGATCTTTTAGTGAGATATGAACACAGCCTAAAACAGGAATCCAAATAAACCACTGGCTCCCACATTTCAAAATGAGATAAACAGAGCAAGACATCAAGTGGGCAAACTTCAAGAATGTCTGAGGATTATTAACCCCTGAATTAAGCTACTCATGTACACAATGATCGAAACAGCAAATGATCAACATACAGGTGCTGAACACAGTCTTAAAGAATACCTAATAAAAAATGAAAATCACAACACAACTACAGCAACTATTGATTTGGAGAAATGTAGCATTACATAGCTCACCAACGGTGAATGGGTGCCGTCAGAATGAGAGTCCAAGCAGCTAAAAAAAACATCACAATAATCCACAAGTAATCTACCCGACTCCAGTCCATCAAATTACATCTTGCGAAAAGCTGCATGGTTTTAAAAACCAAATCCATTATTAAGAAGTTTTATCTTTAATCCTTCATTTTTGGCCAAAATACAGCATACTTGCATTTCCTTTCCCCATCTCTCACAGGAACATCCACCTACGGCACCCATTCACCGTAAAGGATAACATGGTGAGCATTTGATGCAATTTCTATTTAGATTAAAAACAAAACTCTACATTTTGGATATCCTGAGGGAAAGTAACCTTTTTTTATTTTAGGTGAACTATTCTTTTAAATGCTCGGTGTGAATGTCAATGGAATATAAACCCTCTCTCACTTTAGTTTCTGGTGATCGCGTAGAACCTTTGGAACCTGGAGCAGGATCCATCAGTTGAGGATTTTACAGACCCACACTAAAAAACCTTGAGAAAGTCAAACGTCCCAAATTGCATGTGTAAGAAAAATCACTTATATTGAATTACTAATAATTTTAGAACAAAACAGAGGTTATTGCAGATCCTACCACTTTGCTTTATTGCATATACAGAATACATAAACCAAGAATTTGCTGAGGTTGCTATGAATGGATTATATAGCAGTTTATATCGTTTTTATTTATACGTAAAAATTAAATAATAAAAGAAAAAAAGTATGTTTATAAAAACGGAAACATATAAAAGCATCTACTCATTCATTTCTACCACAAATTACGATACCAAGTGCAAAACATCATATTTAATGGGAAGTCAAACGTCTGGAAAAAATGAAAGTGACAGATGTCTTAAAAATGCACAGGTTTTACTTACTGCTTTCAGAAATGTCTGAAAAGATATGAACAGATATGCCTATGCCGTTGGCAAAAACACACTTTGAGGTTCAGATATTATATTAAAAACACCAATCTGCCAGTCATTTGAGCCAAGCTGCCTGCTTTCCTAAGTTTCCGTGCCTGTTGTTATTCTCTGGGCTGGGCATGAAAGAGGAAAATGACCGTAGCAAGATAGGGACGGCATAGCAAATACAACTCTAAGATCAATAATCACTTAAAAAGGGTACGAAGGAGCACAATAATGTTTAGTTTGGAAAAGCTAACGGCTAACACGCCCAACAGAGCAGAAGAACCGAATCTGTTTCTATTATATATTTCTTACGAGACCTAAAGCGGTTTATCCTGTAGGGGGCGCTAGGAGGCTCGGACCTCAATTAATTACGCGTAAACTTTGGGTTTCTGACCAAACAAAATATCTAGTGATCCCTATAAAAGATGACAATAAACATTAGCGACTGGTAACTCGGTCAACTGAATTGGAAATATAGAGTAAACGGTTAAAAAGTCGTACACCGCGTACTAAACCGAGTTAATATCGCTTCCTGGTCTCTGCGCCCGGCCCTCTTTATCACTACGCTCTTTACGTTAACTTCCATTCTCGACGTGTGTTTTTCTACTAGGCGCGAGAGCAGGCGCACTGAAGGTACGTCATTGACGCACATCGCTGCGCTGTAACGCTGGAGGTCAGTGTTGGGTATTTACCAAGCGTTAAAGAAAAACTGAAATGACCTTAGAGAAAATATGACGAAATTCGCTTGGCACGTGAGACTTTGCATGCATCAAAATTCAAAAAAGAGATTTAAGTGTGCACACAAGTACACTCTGCTTCTTTTATTTATGTATTTAACTTTTATAATTCTTCTTTTTTTGTTCTTCTTCATTTATGTGACCCCAAAAAAATAAGATTGCGTGAAATAAACAAATAATCTTAAAATAATACACAAACAAACAAAAGCAAAGACTAACAGTATGTTGAATACATAAAATATGACAATATAGTGTAATATTCTAATATGCTTTTATGCATATTTATAAAATTTTATACTTTTATGAACATATACGTTGTAATAATATACACATTTTCATGGTACAAATTATTAATAAAAATATATAGCTTTATTTTTACGTGTCAAGGAAATTGTTCCTCGCTCAAGGAATATCATATTTGGGGATCTGTGACGTCTACAAGTTGGGCTTAGATATTTTAGGCATTTTTGCTGTAATTATGACAAAGCTGTTTTGTCACAGAACAGGAACTGGAATTTTTTGATATATTAAATGAAGTAAACATGATTTATTTTGTAGTTGCAGAATGTTATTTGGAAACGTGTTCTTCGGTAAAATCAATAGTTATTGGATGAGGGAAAATAATGAACATTTATAGATTCGCATAAGAGTTAGAAATTTACTAATTTAATTATAATTTACTAATTTTAACTAAAGTCATGTTCTAATAAAGCAACAATCATAATGCATATCAACATTTGAATGGCTGTCAGTGGAGGAAGAAGCTTTTATGGGGTCAATGAGGTCAAGCTGCAAAATTTTGACCCTTGGTGGAGACCATCACAAAAATCCTACACGCTGCAACGTTGTTTAACTTCTCTTATAATTCTCAAACATTTAATACCAAACAAATCTTCAAAGTTTGCAACGCGATCGGCATTTTTGCACACACAAACAGTTTATTTGGCATACTGATCTGATCCATTTGAATCAGAAAAACCCTCTCGAGGAGGGCTCTGGCCCTAAAACCTGTGCAGATCAGATGGAAAGATGTGATTGTGTGACTAAAAAACCCTGTTTAAGCCATTCTTGCGTTTGTCTGTTACGTGAATGGAAAAGAGGTTATGAGCGCGAGCGCTAACGTTCGGGCCTGTGTGTGTCGGCTGGACCTGTCCTGTGGTTGCTAATCTCTCCCAGTCATTCAGTAGCATTTCCCCCTCACTATGGTGCCGACTCCACCAGATAACACGGCTTCACCCTGAATGGAGGAAGCCCATGACAGAAAAAAGCGAACGATGTGCCTCATGCACCAGGCTTGAAAAAAACGCCCATGCCATTGCTTGCAGCCTCTCTCTGTGCATCTCCTTTTCCCTTTTGCACTTTTTTTATAGAGTCCGGAAAACCAGAAGCTGCCTGCGTTGCACAATGAGGCTCCACTAGAAACCAGGGGAGCAGAGCTATGTGGTCAACCATGAGAGATGGAAACAGATGGAGGAGAGGGGAGGGGTGCTATCTGAGATAGCATCACCAACCAGAACTCAGCTCACATAGAAACCCATATTCCACAGCGCTGAGGCCTTTTCCCAGACCGGCAAGGAACAATGCACACAATAAAGCCAATTTGTTGGCTAAGGGATGCTGGGATTGTAGTGTGTGTGTGTTTGGGTGACCTTTCTGGATGCTAAATCTGATGTCTGCCCATAACAGGTTGAAAAGAGTCATGGTCTTGGCTAGAAAACAAATACTTAGCCACATATCAACACTTAAATAGCACTCAGAACCTCTTAGAAACAGCATAGCAACACCCTGGCAACCACATACATCAGCCATATAACTAAAAGTACAAAAATGACTAATATGAACTAATATGTTATAAACATGTATTTTCAAAGGTGAAAATATATTTAGTTTGGTTCAAAGATGCTAGGATTATAGTATGCTGGTATGGTATGCAAATGTTTTTCAAACACCAAGGCCAATTAATATATAGAATGTTTAATATACCTGCTTAAACATACCAACCAGTAATCTAGCCCATTTTTCTATATTTCTTAAAATACATTTAGAAATATATTCTGTTATAATTTTAGTAAATATAAGCGTTATTAAATCTTAGTCTAAATATTAGTTTCAATCTTAAGCCCAAATGTAGGCTAGGAGAGACTAAAAATGTATGTTCTTGCTTCTGAAATACATTTTTTTATATATTTTGGTATATCAAGGTTAAAACAAAACATATATTCAATTTAAAAAATATATAATATACTGATTACAACCTATATTTTTATATTTGGGCAGAAAATAAGTAGGCTATATCATATAAACTATAAGTATAAACTAAAGTATTTTATGCCATATGGCGTAAGCCTTTCTTGACACTAAATGCCATAAATCGCCAAAACAGATTGGTCAGAGTTATGATTTAATATTTTATACAACCACCTGGAACCACATAGCAACATCTTTGCAACCACAACAAAAACAGATTAGAACTGTGCTGTTGAGTTCTGCACAGTCAATAATCACATCAAATTCAAGATACTACACTGGTTAGGGAGCAACATATGAAAAATCATGGCATAAATAAGAAAGTGGAACATCTGGAAATTTGCCTGCGATTTGCCAAACTGAACTACAACGTGTTTTAGGCTGTTAAAGATGATGAACTCCCACGATAAGCAAATACTGTTGAAGAAGTGTTTCTCCTGTCTGAACGAAACAGCTTATTCAGTCGATGAATTTTGACATGCAGCACTTGATCTGCAGTGTGATGGAAAGTGCTGGATTTGCATGTGCTGTCATTGCATAACTGTCGAACTCCCACTATAAGCTAATTAATTCCTGCAGGCTGCAGAGTTCACAGTGGAGCCATAGAAAAACCACAACCACAATATCAAATGTCTGTTACGATGCAATTACATTACATTATATACTAATTGAAGATATACAGTAAACACAAAAAGAAAAAGATGTTTTACATAAATGTTTATTTGCAAACCACATTCATTTTCTATACAGCACTTTAAAAATTGCGCACAAATCCAACAAAGAAAAGTGTTAAGGGAAAAATTCATTACAAACGCAAAAAAAGTATATATATAACTATATATATATATATACCTCACCATTTGAAAGTCTCTTCTGCTCATCAAGGCTGCATATATTTGATCAGAAATACAATAAAAACAGTAACAATGTGAAATATCAGTACTATTTACAATTTTCGAATTGAATATATTGTTATTTATTTCCGCGATGCAAAGTTGAATTTTCAGGATCATTACTCTGGTTTTCAGGGTAACATGATTTTTCATAAAACATTTTCATATTGCTGATTTGAAACATTTCAGATTATTATCAACATAGAAAAAAATAATTGGATAAATAGTTCAAAAGGACAGCTTTTACTTAAAATTCTCCAACATCATGAATGTCTTTATTGTCACTTTTGAGCAATTTAATACATCCTTGCTGAACAGAAGTTTATAATTTCATTAAAAATACATATCCTACTGACCCCAAACTTTAGTTTTATAACTATGGACATGCTACACAAAGCTTCAAAAATGCTTCTTTTCAGATTAAACAAACTTGAAGTGTGTTTGTTCTATCTTTCTTTAAAATAAATGCACATAATTTGATCCAAATATGTTTAAGGCAACATGTTTTTTCACGTATCCACATTGGTTAAGCTTTCAAGTATGTTTTTGCTGAGCATCTGAACACATAGTTGAGGGGTTGTAAGTAAAATTTTTGGTTTTCCGTGAACTCGTTCTTCTTTCCAGTTTCCGTCACACCACGCTGGGTAAGATGGCAGCGGATGGATGGTATGGGTAAGGCAGGCTGGCATGGCTGTGGAAGGCAGCGGCGGGTGGCAGTGAATGGGAAGAGTGGCTGTAGACGCCCAGAGCTCCTGGACTCTGAGAATACAAGTCGAAATGCTGATCAGGATTCTTCGAAAAATACAGATTCTCCTCTGCTGCGCTAAACCTTTTTCCTTTCCGGTTCTTGCTGGACATTTTACGGTTGCGTGTCTGAATGCCTTCCTTCTTCATAGTCAACGGTCTGTTCACCTGATGAGAAAGAGCGAAGATATTAGAAGCAGAACTACAGTTACAGCTGCTGTGTTGAATGTCTGGTCGAGTGGAATTGCATGAATAATGAAAAACTGGTTGAAAAACTCCCTAACGGCATTGTGTTTGTTAAAAGTTGACATGTTGGATATCAAGTTTACTTTAATTATATAGCACATTTAAAACAGCCACAAAGTGCTTTACACATAGATACATCTTAATAGAATAAGAGTACCCAATTACAAACAAAAACAAAACACATAAATAAGAAACAGAATAGGCCAGAGAAAACAAATAAGCTTTTAAAAGCGTTTTAAAAATAGTCAGATTAGGAGCAGTTCTGATCTCAACTGGCAAGTCGTTCCAATTACTGAAAAAGCACGTCACCTCTACGCTTGAGTCGAGAATGTGGAATTAAGAGGAGGTTCTGGGGATTAAAAGATAGCTAAATTTTTCTTTTTATTCAGTTACATGAATGTGTATTAGTCTACGGTAAATACTAAAAATAAAACAGTCTACACTGTCTTCACTGCATTAGTTAACATTGGCAGAGAACTATGATTAATTTGCTTAATTTTCAACCGAATTTCAAGCCGTTTGGTTTATTATAAATGTCAGACATATATTTATGATAGAACACAGATTAATCAATAATTTTACTTATAAGTGAAATAATTATCATATACAATACAATACTTAGACACACCTACATAACTAATTAATTTATTCTACAATGCACAAAACAAAAAAACGAAAAAGACGGTCTTTTGGCTCAAACCCCTCTCTCCTGAGTGCTATTGCCCATGACTGACGCCACTTGGGAATCTACAAGCAAAACAAATCCAAAAGCATTTTCCATAGCTTTTTTGTGGTGTATTTCAAGGGACATGAAGCACGTGATGCAGTGTAAATGGGCATTCATTCACCAGGGAGGACGACAGCAATAACTAACCGTAGCAATAAAAGTGTCCACGCTGACCATTGACAAGCAAAGTCTCTCCAAGTGTTAAATAATGTATGGCTAAAATGTGATGGGTTCTGATTGACAATTAGATCGTTCTCAAATCGCTCTGAAAGTGGCCCCAAACGGTATCGTTCTTCGTATGGTTATAGTTCATGTGTGAACGTCGTCCTTCACATTAACAATTAACTTTACAAACTAACACAAGACACAAACTTTAGGCAACCCTTTACCATCTTGCAATTATATTATATTCATCGTTGGTTTTCTTCAACTTACATTAA